>JANJGN010001759.1:0-110136 GCA_026770705.1 Isurus oxyrinchus
TTAACGTCACCACCCCACCTCCTTTTCTAAGATCCTGTCTCGCTGATGCACCGATCTCGTCCCTTATTAACGGCGCCACCCCACCTCCTTTTCTAAGATCCCGTCTCACTGACGCACCGATCTCGTCCCTTATTAACGGCGCCACCCCATCTCCTTTTCTAAGATCCCGTCTCACTGACGCACCGATCTCGTCCCTTATTAACGGCGCTACCCCACCTCCTTTTCTAAGATCCTGTCTCGCTGACGCACCGATCTCGTCCCTTATTAACGGCGCTACCCCACCTCCTTTTCTAAGATGCTGTCTTGCTGACGCACCGATCTCATCCCTTGTTAACGGCACCACCCCACCTCCTTTTCTAAGATCCTGTCTCGCTGATGCACCGATCTCGTCCCTTATTAATGGCGCTACCCCACCTCCTTTTCTAAGATCCTGTCTCGCTGACGCACCGATCTCGTCCCTTATTAACGGCGCTACCCCACCTCCTTTTCTAAGATCCCGTCTTGCTGACGCACCGATCTCATCCCTTATTAACGGCGCCACCCCACCTCCTTTTCTAAGATCCTGTCTCGCTGACGCACCGATCTCGTCCCTTGTTAACGGCACCACCCCACCTCCTTTTCTAAGATCCTGTCTCGCTGACGCACCGATCTCGTCCCTTGTTAACGGCGCTACCCCACCTCCTTTTCCATATTTCCTAAAAATGGCGCCTATCCATCTGAAATGATGAATACCTCCGCCGCCCCCCCCCACCGAATATTCAGCTCCCAGTCCTGCTCACCCTGTAACCGCGCCCATACCCATTTACCTCTACTCGTGCCTTCAAATCATCTACCTTGTGAATGCGTGCGTGCCTTCAGCTAGAGCGCCCTTAACTTTGTCATTTTTAAACGTTATCCCGCGTTCTGGTCCTGTCCGACGCTCGCCTTTGTACCGTCTGCCTTCTGTTTTCGCTCACTACTTTACTGACCCTCCGATACCAGCTTTGATTCCCTCCTCCATTCTAAGGTTCTAGCCCCCCCCCCCCACCCCCCTCAGGTTCCCACCTCCCCTTTCCAATCCAGCTTAAACCCCTCCCCCGACAGCACTGGCGAACTCTCCCTCCCTCCCAACCCCCCCCCAATTCTCCGTCCACGTCTTCAGTCGCTCGCTCTCTCCCGCACCGTCGCTGCCAGAGCGTGGACCACGACTTCCGGCTCCCCAGAAGGATGCTCCTTGATGACCGGGCACCAGAGAGGCGACACCCCACCCTGGAGAGTCACCCACGGCCGCTGAAACCCCCTTGTTCTCGACCCCCTCCACCCGTCGCTATGGCCCTTTCTCTTCAAAGGTTCATTCGTGGGAATCGGGGGCACCGCTGAGCCGGGCCCAGCGTTTATTGCCCCACCCCTGCTAATTGCCCCCTTGAGAAGGTGGTGATGGTGGTGGGTGAGCCGCTGTCTTGGACCGCTGCAGTCCCCCTTGTGGTGTGGGCACACCCGCTGAGTGGCTTGCCGAGGCCATTTCGGAGGGGGGGGTGGGGATTAAGAGTCGGCCGCTTCGTTGTGGGACCCGGAGTCACGTGTAAGTCAGGCCGAGCGAGGGCAGCGGATTTCCCTCCCTACAAAGGGGCTCGGTGCACCTGATTTTGGAGGGGGTGGGGGGTTGTTAATGACCTTCAGGTCGTGGCGGGATTCGAACCAGAGTCCCCAGAGCATGACCCCGGGTCCCTGGATTACTAGTCCAGCGACGATACCCCCCCCCCTTCCCCACCCCCGACCCCGTCTACTCCACTCTTGTGTCGTTCCCGCCCACCCCCTCTCCCCCTTCCGGGTGCGCTCGCCCGCTGACTTCCCACGCGTCGCGGGATGCACATTCCATTCGGCCGAGCCTCGCAACTTAACCTCGCACTCCTCCTTCCGCGTCGGAGTAAGCACGTGAAAAGGGTGGGCAGGTGCTGTCCCCGAGCGCGCTGATAACCGCACTGGCGACCGCTTCGCGATAACCAGTCGCTCTTGTGCTCAGCTTGCATCCGATGGCGGGGGGGGGTGGAGGTGAGGAATCCGTCCCCAGCCCGAGGAGCCGAAGGCTCACCCGTGGCAAGGCCTCGGCCGAGGGGGGCGGACTTGCCCAAACGATCGCGGCCTTCCCTTTTTTTCCCTTTTCCCACCCGGCAAGTACGAATTGTTGTGAGAGTTCGAAATTTGGCAGTCTTGGCGATTGCCCCGATGAGTGCAGGGCCGCAAGGTGTCAGCCACGGGCCCCTCTCTCCAGCGGTGTTGAAGTTTCTCGTTGTGTCGTGGCGCCAATTTACTGCTGTTTAGTTTTGATTTGAAATCTTGTGTTTGCTCCTGACAGAGAGAGCACGGCCTCTGCTGCAATGGGAGTTTCTCCCATGGAGAATGTTCTCGCGTGACCTCTCAGTAAGTACTGAAGCGCTCGGACCCCCCCCCCCCCAACCCCAGCCCCTCTGACTTGTGCCTCACCGCAGCGGGAGGCGACCTCCGGGTTAATTACCCTCTCCCTACCCGGCCTCGCCGGTTCCTCCCTCCCATGGGCTCCTTGCACACCAACGCCCCCCCCCCCCCACCCCAAATCACCCTCACCTACTCCAGCCCCGTGACTCTCTGATATCTCGGCTCCCCAAAGCACTCCACGCTCTACCTCCTCTCTCTGTCTCTCTCTTTCCCCATTCTCTCTCTCTCCCGCTCTCTCTTTCCCCATTTTCTCTCTTTGTCGCTTTCCCCATTCTCCCGCTCTCTCTTTCCCCGTTCTCGCTCTCTTTCCCCGTTCTCCCGCTCTCTCTTTCCCCGTTCTCCCGCTCTCTCTTTCCCCGTTCTCTCCCGCTCTCTCTTTCCCCGTTCTCTCCCGCTCTCTCTTTCCCCGTTCTCTCCCGCTCTCTCTTTCCCCGTTCTCTCCCGCTCTCTCTTTCCCCGTTCTCTCCCGCTCTCTCTTTCCCCGTTCTCTCCCGCTCTCTCTTTCCCCGTTCTCTCCCGCTCTCTCTTTCCCCGTTCTCTCCCGCTCTCCCTTTCCCCGTTCTCTCCCGCTCTCCCTTTCCCCGTTCTCTCCCGCTCTCCCTTTCCCCGTTCTCTCCCGCTCTCCCTTTCCCCGTTCTCTCCCGCTCTCCCTTTCCCCGTTCTCTCTCGCTCTCCCTTTCCCCGTTCTCTCCCGCTCTCCCTTTCCCCGTTCTCTCCCGCTCTCCCTTTCCCCGTTCTCTCCCGCTCTCCCTTTCCCCGTTCTCTCCCGCTCTCCCTTTCCCCGTTCTCTCCCGCTCTCCCTTTCCCCGTTCTCTCCCGCTCTCCCTTTCCCCGTTCTCTCCCGCTCTCCCTTTCCCCGTTCTCTCCCGCTCTCCCTTTCCCCGTTCTCTCCCGCTCTCCCTTTCCCCGTTCTCTCCCGCTCTCCCTTTCCCCGTTCTCTCCCGCTCTCCCTTTCCCCGTTCTCTCCCGCTCTCCCTTTCCCCGTTCTCTCCCGCTCTCCCTTTCCCCGTTCTCTCCCGCTCTCCCTTTCCCCGTTCTCTCCCGCTCTCCCTTTCCCCGTTCTCTCCCGCTCTCCCTTTCCCCGTTCTCTCCCGCTCTCCCTTTCCCCGTTCTCTCCCGCTCTCCCTTTCCCCGTTCTCTCCCGCTCTCCCTTTCCCCGTTCTCTCCCGCTCTCCCTTTCCCCGTTCTCTCCCGCTCTCCCTTTCCCCGTTCTCTCCCGCTCTCCCTTTCCCCGTTCTCTCCCGCTCTCCCTTTCCCCGTTCTCTCCCGCTCTCCCTTTCCCCGTTCTCTCCCGCTCTCCCTTTCCCCGTTCTCTCCCGCTCTCCCTTTCCCCGTTCTCTCCCGCTCTCCCTTTCCCCGTTCTCTCCCGCTCTCCCTTTCCCCGTTCTCTCCCGCTCTCCCTTTCCCCGTTCTCTCCCGCTCTCCCTTTCCCCGTTCTCTCCCGCTCTCCCTTTCCCCGTTCTCTCCCGCCCTTTCCCCGTTCTCTCCCGCTCTCCCTTTCCCCGTTCTCTCCCGCTCTCCCTTTCCCCGTTCTCTCCCGCTCTCCCTTTCCCCGTTCTCTCCCGCTCTCCCTTTCCCCGTTCTCTCCCGCTCTCCCTTTCCCCGTTCTCTCCCGCTCTCCCCTTTCCCCCCCCGTTCTCTCCCGCTCTCCCTTTCCCCGTTCTCTCCCGCTCTCCCTTTCCCCGTTCTCTCCCGCTCTCCCTTTCCCCGTTCTCGCTCTCCTCCCCGTCTCTCGCTCTCCTTTCCCCGTTCTCTCCCGCTCTCCCTTTCCCCGTTCTCTCCCGCTCTCCCTTTCCCCGTTCTCTCCCGCTCTCCCTTTCCCCGTTCCTCTCCCGCTCTCCCTTTCCCCGTTCTCTCCCGCTCTCCCTTTCCCCGTTCTCTCCCGCTCTCCCTTTCCCGTTCTCTCCCGCTCTCCCTTTCCCCGTTCTCTGTGTGTGTGTGTGTCTCTCCCTACCCCTACTATTGTCCCTCAGTGCGGGTATGCGCCCACCACCAAAGCCCTCCCCTCTCCCAATCCGATCTAACCTCCGCCGTCCGCATCTCTTCCAGCTTCCTCCCGAATCACATGTCTCACGTGGATTCGTTCACGCAGAAAGCCTTCTGCGGCATCTACTCAGAGGATGGGACTGTCCTTCATGTCAGCTTGTCAAGGTGAGGCGTAGCTGCAGGTCCAGGGGGGTGGAACTGGGGTGGAGGAGTGGGTGAATGATTGGTGGGGAGGGGGTGTGTGCGCGGTGGGGAGGGTGGGGCTGGCGGTTACCCGGTGGTAAGGAATCGAGAGCAGCGTCGGTGGGGGAGAGCTGGGCAGCGTCGGTGGGGGAGAGCTGGGCAGCGTCGGTGGGGGAGAGCTGGGCAGCGTCGGTGGGGGAGAGCTGGGCAGCGTGGCGGTGGGGAGAGCTGGGCAGCGTGGCGGTGGGGGAGAGCTGGGCAGCGTGGCGGTGGGGGAGAGCTGGGGCAGCGTGGCGGTGGGGAGAGCTGGGCAGCGTGGCGGTGGGGAGAGCTGGGCAGCGGCGGTGGGGGAGAGCTGGGCAGCGGCGGTGGGGGAGAGCTGGGCAGCGGCGGTGGGGGAGAGCTGGGCGGCGGTGGGGGGGAGAGCTGGGCAGCGGCGGTGGGGGAGAGCTGGGCAGCGGCGGCGGGGGAGAGCTGGGCAGCGGCGGTGGGGGAGAGCTGGGCAGCGGCGGTGGGGGGGGAGCTCTGCAGCGGGGGACGGGGGGAGCTGTGCCGCGGGGGACGGGGGGGAGCTGTGCCGCGGGGGACGGGGAGAGCTGTGCCGCGGGGGACGGGGAGAGCTGTGCCGCGGGGGACGGGGAGAGCTGTGCCGCGGGGGACGGGGAGAGCTGTGCCGCGGGGGGCGGGGGGAGCTGTGGCAGCGGGGGGCGGGGGGAGCTGTGCAGCGGGGGGCGGGGGGGAGCTGTGCAGCGGGGTGGCGGGGGGGGGAGAGCTGGGCAGCGGCGGGGGGGGAGAGCTGGGCAGCGGGGGGAGCTGGGCAGCGGGGGGGACGGGGGGGAGCTTGCAGCGGGGGGACGGGGGAGCTGTGGCAGCGGGGGGACGGGGGGGAGCTGGGCAGCGGGGGGACGGGGGGAGCTGGGCAGCGGGGGGACGGGGGAGAGCTGGGCAGCGGGGTGGCGGGGGGGAGAGCTGGGCAGCGGGCGGGGGGGGAGAGCTGGGGCAGCGGCGGGGGGTGGGGGGGAGAGCATGGTGTTGGACCCGGAGCTGGGGTGAACGGGCACCGCCGTCTCTCCCGTTTCTGAACCCCGTCCTCCTTTTCTCCTCCCCACCCCCCACCCCCCCCCTCCCCCCCCCCCCCCCACCCCAGACCAGAACATCCGCCTGTATCGTACCCGGGGCAACGCCCTGAAGATCTTCAAAAACCATCCGGGCGCGAGACGTGGGCTGGAGCATCCTGGGACGTGGTCTTCACTCCCGATGGGGCGAACCTGCTCTACTCCAGCTGGTCCGACTACAGTGAGTAACCGGTGACTGGACCCCTTCCTCCCCGCCCCACCCTCCTTCCCTCCCCGCCCACCCCCTACCCCACCACCCCATCCCCCCCCACCCTCATATATTCTCATCCTCGTGCTCCAATAGCTCTTGTTCCCCTCCCTATCCCTCTAACCTCCTCCAGCCCCTACACCCCTCCCTATCTCTGTAACCTCCTCCAGCCCCTACACCCCTCTGAGATCTCTGTAACCTCCTCCATCCCCCTACACCCCTCCCTATCTCTGTAACCTCCTCCAGCCCCCTACACCCTCCCTATCTCTGTAACGTCCTCCAGCCCCTACACCCCTCCGAGATCTCTGTGCTCCTCCGATTCCGGCCTCTCGAGCATCCCCTGATTCCTATCGCTGTACCATTGGCGCCGTGCCTTCAGCTGCCTAGGGACACTGAGCTCTGGAATTCTCTCTGCCCCTCGCTCCCACTCTGCCACCCTGTAACCCTGCGAGTTTACCTCCCCCCATCCAATCTCCTGGAATTATTCACCGTCTGCGCTCCTACCCCCCATCGTAGGGAGCAAGTCCCATGTCGTCGCCGCTCCCTAGTTTGAAATACTTTTCCCTTACCAACCCCCCCCCCGACCAGCACCAGTCCTTGTACCGCCTGCAGAAGGGAACAGTGTTTCCTCCTCCACCTTCTGCAAACCTGTCCTACTCATGTCAACCTCTGTCAGATCTCCCCTCGATGGCCTTCGCTCCGGGGAGAACGATCCCAGCTCCTCCAACCCTACCCCCTGTCGCTCAAATCCCATCCCCTCCTCATTCCCCAGGGAACCGTCCCCGGAAATCTCCCTCCACACCCTCCCCAGGACCCTCACCCCACTTCCTAAACCTGGTGCCCAGAACATGGGCGAGTACGAACATACGAAATAGGGGCCACTCTGGCCCTCGAGCCCTGCTACCCCCCCCTTCAATGAGGTCACGGCAGATCTGATTGTAACCTCAACCCCACACTCCCTGCCCCCTCCCCCCCAATAACCTTTCACCCCCCCCCCCTTTGTGAATCAAGAATCTATCTCGCTCGGCCTTAAAAATATTCACAGACTCTGCTCCCACCTCCTTGTGAGGGAGAGAGTTCCACACACTCACCCCCGCCCCCCTCGGAGACAAATAATTTTCCCTCATCTCTGCCCGAAATGGACGACCCCTTATTTTTAAATAGTGGCCCCCCCCACCTCGTTCTAGATTCTCCCACAAGAGGAAACATCTTCTCCACGTCCCACCCTGTCCGAGACCCCCTCAGGATCTTAAAGGTTTCAATCGAGTCGCCCCTCACTCTCCTAAACTCCAGCGGACACGAGCCTAACCTGTCCGACCTTCCCTCATCAGACAACCCGCCCGTTCCCGGTGTTAGTCTGGTAAACCTTCTCTGAACTGCTCCCACACATTGACATCCTTCCTTACATAAGGAGACCAACTCTGTACACAACACTCCAGATGTGGTCTCACCACTGCCCTGTACAACTGAGGCATCACCTCCCTAACTTTTATATTCAACTCCCCCTCACAATAAATGATAACTTTCTATTAGCTTTCATAATGACCTCCTGTATCTCCACACCGGGTTTCTGTGATTCATGCACTAGGACACCCAGATCCCTCTGTGTCTCAGAGCTCTGCAATCTCTCACCATTTAGATAATATACTTCATACTAACCTTCTGTGATTCATGCACTAGAACACCCAGATCCCTCTGTGTCTCAGAGCTCTGCAATCTCTCACCATTTAGATAATACACTTCATACTAACCTTCTGTGATTCATGCACTAGGACACCCAGATCCCTCTGTGTCTCAGAGCTCTGCAATCTCTCACCATTTAGATAATACACTTTACACTAACCTTCTGTGATTCATGCACTAGGACACCCAGATCCCTCTGTACCTCAGTGCTCTGCAATCTCTCACCATTTAGATAATACACTTCATACTAACCTTCTGTGATTCATGCACGAGAACACCCAGATCCCTCTGTGTCTCAGAGCTCTGCAATCTCTCACCATTTGTATAATACACTTCATACTAACCTTCTGTGATTCATGCACTAGGACACCCAGATCCCTCTGTGTCTCAGAGCTCTGCAATCTCTCACCATTTAGATAATACACTTCATACTAACCTTCTGTGATTCATGCACTAGGACACCCAGATCCCTCTGTGTCTCAGAACTCTGCAATCTCTCACCATTTAGATAACAACACTTCATACTAACCTTCTGTGATTCATGCACTAGGACACCCAGATCCCTCTGCATCCGAGCGGTGGCCTTATTCCCTTTTTGGCTGTTGCTTTGGTAGAAACGTGAGCCGTTCAATGGGTTTTGAACCCACATTCCCATCCCCTGCACCCCCCACCCCACCCCACCCCCCACTCCACTTCTCTGCTGTTCTAACCAGTTCCTTTGTCTCCTCCCCCCACAGTTCACTGTGTGCGGCATCGAGGGAGACAGCGAGGTGCACACGGCCCTGGATTTGAAGTAAGTGCGACTTTCCGACACCCCTGCTCGCCCCTCACCCTTTGCGTTTGCCCCCCCCCCCACCACCAACCCCACCGCCCCACTGAGCACCCCACACTCCCACAAACAGCAGTGCCACCACGTGTTCGTTGCCAAAAGTTTTTATCTTGGTCCCATCAGGACAAAGACAAGAGTGTCCAAATTTCAAACTCTCACAACAATTTACACTTCAGGAGAGTCGAGCAGTACGGTTGATCGCTCAAATTTGACCCTTTTGTCATGCCTCTGTCCCAGGTATCCAAACAGTCAGCCATATCGGTCGACCTCATTCCTGCAGTATAAATTGTTGTGAGAGTTTGCCCTGATGAGTGCAAGACGGGAAACTTTGGCGACATTTCTCTCCCTCTCTCTCCAACGATATTTGAGGTGACTTTTCCGTCTCTGGTATTTGAGGGACAAGCGGGAGAGCCAGTCCCTTGCTGCCCTCGGTCCGGTGACGACTCGCTTTGCTCCCATTCCCCCCGTCTTTTTCCTCAGGGGGTGGTGGGGGGGTTGCCCTCACCTCTGTGCGCCTGTCGCTTTGCGGCTTCTGGGGGCCCCAAAGCGCCCTGGCGACTGTGGGCCAACCTGAGGCGGCTGGACAACCAGTGTCAAGCCCGAGATGTCGACCGTACAGTCTGACTCTCCCGCGGTATGAATTGTTGTGAGAGTTTGAAATTTGGTATTCTTGCGTTGGTCCTGATGGGGGTTTAAGGTGAAAGGTTTAGGCGACCTTCCTTTCTCCTCAGAACGAGGAGCGACTAGGCTCCTAGTTGTACCGTTGGCGGGTGCAGAATGCTTGCCTGGCACAGACTGGGGCTCCTTCAACCTGCAGCGGCCGCTACCATCTAGAAGGACAAGGGACAGCAGACACATGGGGAACACCCACCACCTGGAAGTTCCCCCTCCGAGCCCCTCACCATCCCGACTTGGAAATATATCGGCCGTTCCTTCACTGTCGCTGGGTCAAAATCCTGGAACTCCCTCCCTAACAGCGCTGTGGGTGTACCTACACCACAGGGACAAAATCCTGGAACTCCCTCCCTAACAGCGCCGTGGGTGTACCTACACCACAGGGGACAAAATCCTGGAACTCCCTCCCTAACAGCGCCGTGGGTGTACCTACACCACACAGGGACAAAATCCTGGAACTCCCTCCCTAACAGCGCCGTGGGTGTACCTACACCACAGGGTCAAAATCCTGGAACTCCCTCCCTAACAGCGCTGTGGGTGTACCTACACCACAGGGGACAAAATCCTGGAACTCCCTCCCTAACAGCGCCGTGGGTGTACCTACACCACACAGGGACAAAATCCTGGAACTCCCTCCCTAACAGCGCCGTGGGTGTACCTACACCACAGGGGACAAAATCCTGGAAATCCCTCCCTAACAGCACTGTGGATGTACCTACACCACAGGGGACAAAAACCTGGAACTCCCTCCCTAACAGCGCCGTGGGTGTACCTACACCACAGGGGACAAAATCCTGGAAATCCCTCCCTAACAGCACTGTGGATGTACCTACACCACAGGGGACAAAAACCTGGAACTCCCTCCCTAACAGCGCCGTGGGTGTACCTACACCACAGGGGACAAAATCCTGGAACTCCCTCCCTAACAGCGCTGTGGGTGTACCTACACCACAGGGGTCAAAATCCTGGAACTCCCTCCCTAACAGCGCTGTGGGTGTACCTACACCACACAGGACTCCACCGCGAGGTTGAAGGGGGATGACGAACTGTTAATCTGAAGCTCTGCTCGGTACCCATCTTTCTCTCTCTCACCCTACAGCCCCGATGAGAGGAGGTTCTGTGTGTTCTCACTGACGGTCTCTTCAGATGGTCGCGAGGTGATGGGAGGGTGAGTACCTCAGTGGCAGTTCGACAGCGTTGGCGGACTGAGAGGCTTTGATGCCAAACCTGCACCACCCCCATAGCGATCCCTATGAGGTTCGCTATCCAGCCCCTGCACCCCTCCCTATCTCTGTAACCTCCTCCAGCCCCTACAACCCTCCCTATCTCTGTAACCTCCTCCAGCCCCTACACACCTCCCTATCTCTGTAACCTCCTCCAGTCCCTACACCCCTCCCTATCTCTGTAACCTCCTCCAGCCCCTACACCCCTCCCTATCTCTGTAACCTCCTCCAGCCCCGACACCCCTCCCTATCTCTGTAACCTCCTCCAGCCCCTACAAACCTCCCTATCTCTGTAACCTCCTCCCCTCCCTATCTCTGTAACCTCCTCCCCTCCCTACACCCCTCCCTATCTCTGTAACCTCCTCCAGCCCATACACCCCTCCCTATTTCTGTAACCTCCTCCAGCCCCGAAAACCCTCCCTATCTCTGTAACCTCCTCCAGCCCCTTCACCCCTCCCTATCACTGTAAACTCCTCCAGCCCCCTGCACCCCTCCCTATCTCTGTAACCTCCTCCAGCCCCAACACCCCTCCCTATCTCTGTAACATCCTCAGGCCCCCTACACCCCTCCCTATCTCTGTAACCTCCTCCAGCCCCTAGACACATCCTTATCTCTGTAACCTCCTCCAGACACCTACACCCCTCCCTATCTCTGTAACCTCCTCCAGCCATACCTATCTCTGTAACTTCCTCCAACCCCTACACCCTCCCTATTTCTGTAACCTCCTCCAGCCCCTATACCCAACCCTATCTCTGTAACCTCCTCCAGCCCCTACACCACTCTCTATCTCTGTAAACTCCTCCAGTCCCTACACCCCTCCCTATCTCTGTAACCTCCTCCAGCCCCTACACCTCTCCCTGTCTCTGTAACCTCCTTCAAACCCTACACCCCTCCCTATCTCTGTAACCTCCTCCAGGCCCTACACCCCTCACTATCTCTGGAACCTCCTCCAGCCACCTACAACACTCCCTATCTCTGGAACCTCCTCCAGTCCCTCCACCCCTCCCTATCTCTGTAACCTCCTCCAGCCCCTACACCCCTCCCTATCACTGTAACCTCCTCCTGCCCCTACAACCCTCCCTATCACTGTAACATCCGCCAGCACCTACACCCCTCCCTATCTCTGTAACCTCCTCCAGTCTCTACTTCCCTCCCTATCTCTGTAATCTCCTCCTGCCACTACAACCCTCCCTATCTCTGTAACCTCCTCCAGCCCCTACACCACTCTCTATCTCTGTAAACTCCTCCAGTCCCTACACCACTCACTATCTCTGGAACCTCCTCCATCCACCTACAACCCTCACAATCTCTGGAACCTCCTCCAGCCCCTCCACCCCTCCCTATCTCTGTAACCTCCTCCAGCCCCGACACCCCTCCCTATCACTGTAACCTCCTCTAGCACCGACACCCCTCCCTATCTCTGTAACCTCCTCCAGTCTCTACAACCCTCCCTATCTCTGTAACCTCCTCCAGAACCCTACACCCCTCCCTATCTCTGTAACCTCCTCCAGCCCCTACACCTCTCCCTGTCTCTGTAACCTCCTCCAGCCACCTACAACCCTCCCTATCTCTGGAACCTCCTCCAGTCCCTCCACCCCTCCCTATCTCTGGAACCTCCTCCAGCCCCTACACCCCTCCCTATCTCTGTAACATCCTCCAGCCCCTACACCCCTCTCTATCTCTGTAACCTCCTCCAGTCCCTACACCCCTCACTATCTCTGTAAACTCCTCCAGCCCCTACACCCCTACCTATCACTGTAACCTCCTCCAGCCCCTACACCCCTCCCTATCACTGTAACCTCCTCCAGCACCTACACCCCTCCCTATCTCTGTAACCTCCTCCTGCCCCTACAACCCTCCCTATCACTGTAACCTCCGCCAGCACCTACACCCCTCCCTATCTCTGTAACCTCCTCCAGTCTCTACTTCCCTCCCTATCTCTGTAACCTCCTCCTGCCCCTACAACCCTCCCTATCACTGTAACCTCCTCCTGCCCCTACAACCCTCCCTATCACTGTAACCTCCACCAGCACCTACACCCCTCCCTATCTCTGTAACCACTTCCAGTCTCTACTTCCCTCCCTATCTCTGTAACCTCCTCCTGCCACTACAACCCTCCCTATCTCTGTAACCTCCTCCAGCCTCCTACAACCCTCCCTATCACTGTAACCTCCTCCAGCCCCCTACACCCCTCCCCATCTCTGTAACCTCCTCCAGCACGACACCCCTCCCTATCTCTCTAACCTCCTCCAGCCCCTATACCCACCCCTATCTCTGTAACCTCCTCCAGCCCCTACACCCCTCCCTATCTCTGTAACCTCCTCCAGCCCCTACACCACTCTCTATCTCTGTAAACTCCTCCAGTCCCTACACCCCTCACTATCTCTGGAACCTCCTCCATCCACCTACAACCCTCACAATCTCTGGAACCTCCTCCAGCCCCTACACCCCTCCCTATCACTGTAACCTCCTCTAGCACCGACACCCCTCCCTATCTCTGTAACCTCCTCCAGTCTCTACAACCCTCCCTATCTCTGTAACCTCCTCCAGCCCCTACACGTCTCCCTGTCTCTGTAACCTCCTTCAAACCCTACACCCCTCCCTATCTCTGTAACCTCCTCCAGCTCCTACACCCCTCCCTATCTCTGTAACCTCCTCCAGCACCTACAACCCTCCCTTTCTCTGTAACCTCTTCCAGCCCCTACACCCCTCCCTATCTCTGTAACCTCCTCCAGGCCCTACACCCCTCACTATCTCTGGAACCTCCTCCAGCCACCTACAACCCTCCCTATCTCTGGAACCTCCTCCAGTCCCTCCACCGCTCCCTATCTCTGTAACCTCCTCCAGCCCCTACACCCCTCCCTATCTCTGTAACCTCCTCCAGCCCCTACACCCCTCTCTATCTCTGTAACCTCCTCCAGTCCCTACACCCCTCACTATCTCTGGAACCTCCTCTAGCCCCCGACAACCCTCCCTATCTCTGTAAACTCCTCCAGCCCCTACACCCCTCCCTATCACTGTAACCTCCTCCAGCACCTACACCCCTCCCTATTTCTGTAACCTCCTCCTGCCCCTACAACCCTCCCTATCACTGTAACCTCCTCCTGCCCCTACAACCCTCCCTATCACTGTAACATCCGCCAGCACCTACACCCCTCCCTATCTCTGTAAGCTCCTCCAGTCTCTACTTCCCTCCCTATCTCTGTAATCTCCTCCTGCCACTACAACCCTCCCTATCTCTGTAACCTCCTCCAGCCCCTACACCACTCTCTATCTCTGTAAACTCCTCCAGTCCCTACACCCCTCACTATCTCTGGAACCTCCTCCATCCACCTACAACCCTCACAATCTCTGGAACCTCCTCCAGCCCCTCCACCCCTCCCTATCTCTGTAACCTCCTCCAGCCCCGAAACCCCTCCCTATCTCTGTAACCTCCTCCAGTCTCTACAACCCTCCCTATCTCTGCAACCTCCTCCAGAACCCTACACCCCTCCCTATCTCTGTAACCTCCTCCAGTCTCTACAACCCTCCCTATCTCTGTAACCTCCTCCAGAACCCTACACCCCTCCCTATCTCTGTAACCTCCTCCAGCCCCTACACCTCTCCCTGTTTCTGTAACCTCCTCCAGCCACCTACAACCCTCCCTATCTCTGGAACCTCCTCCAGTCCCTCCACCCCTCCCTATCTCTGGATCCTCCTCCAGCCCCTACACCCCTCCCTATCTCTGTAACATCCTCCAGTCCCTACACCCCTCACTATCTCTGGAACCTCCTCCAGCCCCCTACAACCCTCCCTATCTCTGTAAACTCCTCCAGCCCCTACACCCCTACCTATTTCTGTAACCTCCTCCATCCCCCTACACCCCTCCCTATCACTGTAACCTCCTCCAGAACCCTACACCCCTCCCTATCTCTGTAACCTCCTCCAGCCCCTACATGTCTCCCTGTCTCTGTAACCTCCTTCAACCCCTACACCCCTCCCTATCTCTGTAACCTCCTCCAGCCCCTACACCCCTCCCTATCTCTCTAACCTCCTCCAGCACCTACAACCCTCCCTATCTCTCTAACCTCCTCCAGCTCCTACACCCCTGCCTATCTCTGTAACCTCCTCCAGCCCCTCCACCCCTCCCTATCTCTGTAACCTCCTCCAGCCCCTCCACCCCTCCCTATCTCTGTAACCTCCTCCAGCCCTACCTATCTCTGTAACCTCCTCCAGCCCCTACACCGTCCCTATCTCTGTAACCTCCTCCAGCCTCTACACCCCTCCCTATCTCTATAACCTCCTCCAGCCCCTACACCCCTCCCTATCTCTGTAACCTCCTCCAGTCCCTACACCCCTCACTATCTCTATAGCCTCCTCCAGTCCCTACAACCCTCACTATCTCTGTAACCTCCTCCCCTCCTACACACCTCCCTATCTCTGTAACCTCCTCCAGCCCCTACACCCCTCCCTATCTCTCTAACCTCCTCCAGCACCTACAGCCCTCCCTATCTCTGTAACCCCCTCCAGTCCCCCCTACACCCCTCCCTATCTCTGTAACCTCCTCCAGCCCTACCTATCTCTGTAACCTCCTCCAGTCCCTACACCCCTCACTATCTCTATAACCTCCTCCAGTCCCTACACCCCTCACTATCTCTGTAACCTCCTCCCCTCCTACACCCCTCCCTATCTCTGTAACCTCCTCCAGCCCCTACACCTCTCCCTGTTTCTGTAACCTTCTCCAGCCACCTACAACCCTCCCTATCTCTGGAACCTCCTCCAGTCCCTCCACCCCTCCCTATCTCTGGAACCTCCTCCAGCCCCTACACCCCTCCCTATCTCTGTAACATCCTCCAGTCCCTACACCCCTCACTATCTCTGGAACCTCCTCCAGCCCCCTACAACCCTCCCTATCTCTGTAAACTCCTCCAGCCCCTACACCCCTACCTATCACTGTAACCTCCTCCAGCCCCTACACCCCTCCCTATCACTGTAACATCCTCCAGCACCTACACCCCTCCCTATTTCTGTAACCTCCTCCATCCCCCTACACCCCTCCCTTTCTCTGTAACATCCTCCAGCCCCTACACCCCTCCCTATCTCTGTAACCTCCTCCAGCCCCTACACCCCTCCCTATCACTGTAACTTCCTCCAGCACCTACACCCCTCCCTATTTCTGTAACCTCCTCCTGCCCCTACAACCCTCCCTATCACTGTAACCTCCTCCTGCCCCTACAACCCTCCCTATCACTGTAACCTCCGCCAGCACCTACAGCCCTCCCTATCTCTGTAACCTCCTCCAGTCTCTACTTCCCTCCCATTCTCTGTAACCTCCTCCTGCCACTACAACCCTCCCTATCTCTGTAACCTCGTCCAGCCTCCTACAACCCTCCCTATCTCTGTAATCTCCTCCAGCCCCCTACACCCCTCCCTGTCTCTGTAACCTCCTCCAGCACTACACCCCTCCCTATCTCTCTAACCTCCTCCAGCCCCCTACACCCCTCCCTGTCTCTGTAACCTCCTCCAGCACTACACCCCTCCCTATCTCTCTAACCTCCTCCAGCCCTACACCCTCCCTATCTCTGTAACCTCCTCCAGCCCCTCCACCCCTCTCTATCTCTGTAACCTTCTCCAGTCTCTCCAACCCTCCCTATCTCTGTAACCTCCTCCAGTCTGTACAACCCTCCCTGTCTCTGGAACCTCCTGCAGCCCCTTCACCCCTCCCTATCTCTGTAACCTCCTCCAGCCCCCTACACCCCTCCCTATCACTGTAACCTCCTCCAACCCCCTACACACCTCCCTATCTCTGTAACCTCCTTTAGCCCCTACACCACTCCCCATCTATGTAACCTCCTCCAGTCCCCTACACACCTCGCTATCTCTGTAACCTCCTCCAGACACCTACACCCCTCCCTATCTCTGGAACATCCTCCAGCCCTACCTATCTCTGTAACCTCCTCCAGCCCCTACACCCTCCCTATCTCTGTAACCTCCTCCAGCCCCTATACCCACCCCTATCTCTGTAACCTCCTCCAGCCCCCTACACCCCTCCCTATCACTGTAACCTCCTTCAGCCCCTCCACCGCTCCCTATCTCTGTACCCTCCTCCAGCCCCTCCACCCCTCCCTATCTCTGTAACCTCCTCCAGCCCCTCCACCCCTCCCTATCTCTGTAACCTCCTCCAGTCTCTGCAACCCTCCCTATCTCTGGAACCTCCTGCAGCCCCTTCACCCCTCCCTATCTCTGTAACCTCCTCCAGCCCCCTACACCCCTCCCTATCTCTGTAACCTCCTCCTGCCCCCTACACACCTCCCTATCTCTGTAACCTCCTCCAGCCCCCTACACCCCTCCCTATCTCTGTAACCTCCTCCAGCCCCTACAACCCTCCATATCTCTGTAACCTCCTCCAGTCCCCTACACACCTCGCTATCTCTGTAACCTCCTCCAGCCCCTACACCCCTCCGTATCTCTGTAACCTCCTCCAGTCCCCCCTACACCCCTCCCTATCTCTGTAACCTCCTCCAGACACTTACACCCCTCCCTATCTCTGTAACCTCCTCCAGCCCTACCTATCTCTGTAACCTCCTCCAGCCCCTTCACCCTCCCTATCTCTGTAACCTCCTCCAGCCCGACCTATCTCTGTAACCTCCTCCAGCCCCTACACCCTCCCTATCTCTGTAACCTCCTCCAGCACCTACACCCCTCCCTATCTCTGTAACCTCCTCCAGCACCTACACCCCTCCCTATCTCTGTAACCTCCTCCAGTCCCTACACCCCTCACTATCTCTATAACCTCCTCCAGTCCGTACACCCCTCACTATCTCTGTAACCTCCTCCTTTCCTACACACCTCCCTATCTCTGTAACCTCCTCCAGCCCCTACACCCCGCCCTATCTCTGTAACGTCCTCCAGCACCTACACCCCTCCCTATCTCTGTAACCTCCTCCAGCACCTACACCCCTCCCTATCTCTGTAAATTCCTCCAGCACCTACACCCCTCCCTATCTCTGTAACCTCCTCCAGCCCGTACACCCCTCCCTATCTCTGTAACCTCCTCCAGCCCCTACACCCCTCCCTATCTCAGTAACTTCCTCCAGTCCCCCCGACACCCCTCCCTATTTCTGTAACCTCCTCCTGCCCTACCTATCTCTGTAACCTCCTCCAGCCCCTACACCCTCCCTATCTCTGTAACCACCTCCAGCCCCTACACCCCTCCCTATCTCTGTAACCTCCTCCAGGCCCTACACCCCTCCCTATCTCTGTAACCTCCTCCAGCCCCTACACCACTCTCTATCTCTGTAACCTCCTCCAGTCCCTACACCCCTCACTATCTCTATAACCTCCTCCAGTCCCTACACCCCTCCCTATCTCTGTAACCTCCTCCAGCCCCTACACCTCTCCCTGTTTCTGTAACCTCCTCCAGCCACCTACAACCCTCCCTATCTCTGGAACCTCCTCCAGTCCCTCCACCCCTCCCTATCTCTGGAACCTCCTCCAGCCCCTACACCCCTCCCTATCTCTGTAACATCCTCCAGTCCCTACACCCCTCAATATCTCTGGAACCTCCTCCAGCCCCCTACAACCCTCCCTATCTCTGTAAACTCCTCCAGCCCCTACACCCCTACCTATCACTGTAACCTCCTCCAGCCCCTACACCCCTCCCTATCACTGTAACATCCTCCAGCACCTACACCCCTCCCTATTTCAGTATCCTCCTCCATCCCCCTACACCCCTCCCTTTCTCTGTAACATCCTCCAGCCCCTACACCCCTCCCTATCTCTGTAACCTCCTCCAGCCCCTACACCCCTCCCTATCACTCTAACTTCCTCCAGCACCTACACCCCTCCCTATTTCTGTAACCTCCTCCTGCCCCTAAAACCCTCCCTATCACTGTAACCTCCTCCTGCCCCTACAACCCTCCCTATCACTGTAACCTCCGCCAGCACCTACAGCCCTCCCTATCTCTGTAACCTCCTCCAGTCTCTACTTCCCTCCCATTCTCTGTAACCTCCTCCTGCCACTACAACCCTCCCTATCTCTGTAACCTCGTCCAGCCTCCTACAACCCTCCCTATCTCTGTAATCTCCTCCAGCCCCCTACACCCCTCCCTGTCTCTGTAACCTCCTCCAGCACTACCCCCCTCCCTATCTCTCTAACCTCCTCCAGCCCCCTACACCCCTCCCTGTCTCTGTAACCTCCTCCAGCACTACACCCCTCCCTATCTCTCTAACCTCCTCCAGCCCTACACCCTCCCTATCTCTGTAACCTCCTCCAGCCCCTCCACCCCTCTCTATCTCTGTTACCTTCTCCAGTCTCTACAACCCTCCCTATCTCTGTAACCTCCTCCAGTCTGTACAACCCTCCCTGTCTCTGGAACCTCCTGCAGCCCCTTCACCCCTCCCTATCTCTGTAACCTCCTCCAGCCCCCTACACCCCTCCCTATCACTGTAACCTCCTCCAACCCCCTACACACCTCCCTATCTCTGTAACCTCCTTTAGCCCCTACACCACTCCCTATCTATGTAACCTCCTCCAGTCCCCTACACACCTCGCTATCTCTGTAACCTCCTCCAGACACCTACACCCCTCCCTATCTCTGGAACATCCTCCAGCCCTACCTATCTCTGTAACCTCCTCCAGCCCCTACACCCTCCCTATCTCTGTAACCTCCTCCAGCCCCTATACCCACCCCTATCTCTGTAACCTCCTCCAGCCCCCTACACCCCTCCCTATCACTGTAACCTCCTTCAGCCCCTCCACCGCTCCCTATCTCTGTACCCTCCTCCAGCCCCTCCACCCCTCCCTATCTCTGTAACCTCCTCCAGCCCCTCCACCCCTCCCTATCTCTGTAACCTCCTCCAGGCTCTGCAACCCTCCCTATCTCTGGAACCTCCTGCAGCCCCTTCACCCCTCCCTATCTCTGTAACCTCCTCCAGACCCCTACACCCCTCCCTATCTCTGTAACCTCCTCCTGCCCCCTACACACCTCCCTATCTCTGTAACCTCCTCCAGCCCCCTACACCCCTCCCTATCTCTGTAACCTCCTCCAGCCCCTACACCCCTCCATATCTCTGTAACCTCCTCCAGTCCCCTACACACCTCGCTATCTCTGTAACCTCCTCCAGCCCCTACACCCCTCCGTATCTCTGTAACCTCCTCCAGTCCCCCCTACACCCCTCCCTATCTCTGTAACCTCCTCCAGACACTTACACCCCTCCCTATCTCTGTAACCTCCTCCAGCCCTACCTATCTCTGTAACCTCCTCCAGCCCCTTCACCCTCCCTATCTCTGTAACCTCCTCCAGCCCGACCTATCTCTGTAACCTCCTCCAGCCCCTACACCCTCCCTATCTCTGTAACCTCCTCCAGCACCTACACCCCTCCCTATCTCTGTAACCTCCTCCAGCACCTACACCCCTCCCTATCTCTGTAACCTCCTCCAGTCCCTACACCCCTCACTATCTCTATAACCTCCTCCAGTCCGTACACCCCTCACTATCTCTGTAACCTCCTCCTTTCCTACACACCTCCCTATCTCAGTAACTTCCTCCAGTCCCCCCGACACCCCTCCCTATCTCTGTAACCTCCTCCAGCCCTACCTATCTCTGTAAACTCCTCCAGCCCCTACACCCTCCCTATCTCTGTAACCACCTCCAGCCCCTACACCCCTCCCTATCTCTGTAACCTCCTCCAGGCCCTACACCCCTCCCTATCTCTGTAACCTCCTCCAGCCCCTACACCACTCTCTATCACTGTAACCTCCTCCAGTCCCTACACCCCTCACTATCTCTGGAACTTCCTCCAGCCACCTACAAACCTCCCTATCTCTGGAACCTCCTCCAGCCTCTCCACCCCTCCCTATCTCTGGAACCTCCTTCAGCCCCTACACCCCTCTCTATCACTGTAACCTACTCCAGCACCTACACCCCTCCCTATCTCTGGAACCTCCTCCAGTCTCTTCACCCCTCACTATCTCTGTAACCTCCTCCAGCCCCCTACACCCCGCCCTATCACTGTAACCTCCTCCAGAACCCTACACCCCTCCCTATCTCTGTAACCTCCTCCAGCCCCTACATGTCTCCCTGTCTCTGTAACCTCCTTCAACCCCTACACCCCTCCCTATCTCTGTAACCTCCTCCAGCCCCTACACCCCTCCCTACCTCTGTCACCTCCTCCAGCCCCTACACCCCTCCCTATCTCTCTAACCTCCTCCAGCACCTACAACTCTCCCTATCTGTCTAACCTCCTCCAGCTCCTACACCCCTGCCTATCTCTGTAACCTCCTCCAGCCCCTCCACCCCTCCCTATCTCTGTAACCTCCTCCAGCCCCTCCACCCCTCCCTATCTCTGTAACCTCCTCCAGCCCTACCTATCTCTGTAACCTCCTCCAGCCCCTACACCCTCCCTATCTCTGTAACCTCCTCCAGCCTCTACACCCCTCCCTATCTCTATAACCTCCTCCAGCCCCTACACCCCTCCCTATCTCTGTAACCTCCCCCAGTCCCTACACCCCTCACTATCTCTATAACCTCCTCCAGTCCCTACACCCCTCACTATCTCTGTAACCTCCTCCCCTCCTACACACCTCCCTATCTCTGTAACCTCCTCCAGCCCCTACACCCCTCCCTATCTCTGTAACCTCCTCCAGCACCTACAGCCCTCCCTATCTCTGTAAGCCCCTCCAGTCCCCCCTACACCCCTCCCTATCTCTGTAACCTCCTCCAGCCCTACCTATCTCTGTAACCTCCTCCTGCCCCTACACCCTCCCGATCTCTGTAACCACCTCCATCCCCTATACCCACCCCTATCTCTGTAACCTCCTCCAGCCCCTACACCCCTCCCTATCTCTGTAACCTCCTCCAGCCCCTACATCCCTCCCTATCTCTGTAACCTCCTCCAGTCTCTACAACCCTCCCTATCTCTGTAACCTCCTCCAGTCTCTACAACCCTCCCTATCTCTATAACCTCCTCCAGCCCCCTACTCCCCTCCCTATCTCTGTAACCTCCTCCAGAACCCTACACCCCTCCTTATCTCTGTAACCTCCTCCAGCCCCTACATTTCTCCCTGTCTCTGTAACCTCCTTCAACCCCTACACCCCTCCCTATCTCTGTAACCTCCTCCCGCACCTACTACCCTCCCTATCTCTCTAACCTCCTCCAGCTCCTACACCCCTCCCTATCTCTGTAACCTCCTCCAGCCCCTCCACCCCTGCCTATTTCTGTAACCTCCTCCAGACCCTCCACCCCTCCCTATCACTGTAACCTCCTCCAGCACCTACACCCCTCCCTATCTCTGTAACCTCTTCCTGCCCCTACAACCCTCCCTATCACTGTAACCTCCTCCTGCCCCTACACCCCTCCCTATCACTGTAACCTCCGCCAGCACCTATACCCATCCATATCTCTGTAACCTCCTCCAGCCTCTACATCCCTCCCTATCTCTGTAACCTCCTCCAGTCCCTACACCCCTCCCTATCTCTGTAACCTCCTCCAGCCCCTCCACCCCTCCCTATCTCTGTAACCTCCTCCAGCCCTACCTATCTCTGTAACCTCCTCCAGCCCCTACACCCTCCCTATCTCTGTAACCTCCTCCAGCCTCTACACCCCTCCCTATCTCTATAACCTCCTCCAGCCCCTACACCCCTCCCTATCTCTGTAACCTCCTCCAGTCCCTACACCCCTCACTATCTCTATAGCCTCCTCCAGTCCCTACACCCCTCACTATCTCTGTAACCTCCTCCCCTCCTACACACCTCCCTATCTCTGTAACCTCCTCCAGCCCCTACACCCCTCCCTATCTCTGTATCCTCCTCCAGCACCTACAGCCCTCCCTATCTCTGTAACCCCCTCCAGTCCCCCCTACACCCCTCCCTATCTCTGTAACCTCCTCCAGCCCTACCTATCTCTGTAACCTCCTCCAGTCCCTACACCCCTCACTATCTCTATAACCTCCTCCAGTCCCTACACCCCTCACTATCTCTGTAACCTCCTCCCCTCCTACACCCCTCCCTATCTCTGTAACCTCCTCCAGCCCCTACACCTCTCCCTGTTTCTGTAACCTCCTCCAGCCACCTACAACCCTCCCTATCTCTGGAACCTCCTCCAGTCCCTCCACCCCTCCCTATCTCTGGAACCTCCTCCAGCCCCTACACCCCTCCCTATCTCTGTAACATCCTCCAGTCCCTACACCCCTCACTATCTCTGGAACCTCCTCCAGCCCCCTACAACCCTCCCTATCTCTGTAAACTCCTCCAGCCCCTACACCCCTACCTATCACTGTTACCTCCTCCAGCCCCTACACCCCTCCCTATCACTGTAACATCCTCCAGCACCTACACCCCTCCCTATTTCTGTAACCTCCTCCATCCCCCTACACCCCTCCCTTTCTCTGTAACATCCTCCAGCCCCTACACCCCTCCCTATCTCTGTAACCTCCTCCAGCCCCAACACCCCTTCCTATCACTCTAACTTCCTCCAGCACCTACACCCCTCCCTATTTCTGTAACCTCCTCCTGCCCCTACAACCCTCCCTATCACTGTAACCTCCTCCTGCCCCTACAACCCTCCCTATCACTGTAACCTCCGCCAGCACCTACAGCCCTCCCTATCTCTGTAACCTCCTCCAGTCTCTACTTCCCTCCCATTCTCTGTAAGCTCCTCCTGCCACTACAACCCTCCCTATCTCTGTAACCTCGTCCAGCCTCCTACAACCCTCCCTATCTCTGTAATCTCCTCCAGCCCCCTACACCCCTCCCTGTCTCTGTAACCTCCTCCAGCACTACACCCCTCCCAATCTCTCTAACCTCCTCCAGCCCCCTACACCCCTCCCTGTCTCTGTAACCTCCTCCAGCACTACACCCCTCCCTATCTCTCTAACCTCCTCCAGCCCTACACCCTCCCTATCTCTGTAACCTCCTCCAGCCCCTCCACCCCTCTCTATCTCTGTAACCTTCTCCAGTCTCTACAACCCTCCCTATCTCTGTAACCTCCTCCAGTCTGTACAACCCTCCCTGTCTCTGGAACCTCCTGCAGCCCCTTCACCCCTCCCTATCTCTGTAACCTCCTCCAGCCCCCTACACCCCTCCCTATCACTGTAACCTCCTCCAACCCCCTACACACCTCCCTATCTCTGTAACCTCCTCCAGCCCCTACACCACTCCCTATCTATGTTATCTCCTCCAGTCCCCTACACACCTCGCTATCTCTGTAACCTCCTCCAGACACCTACACCCCTCCCTATCTCTGTAACATCCTCCAGCCCTACCTATCTCTGTAACCTCCTCCAGCCCCTACACCCTACTTATCTCTGTAACCTCCTCCAGCCCCTATACCCACCCCTATCTCTGTAACCTCCTCCAGCCCCCTACACCCCTCCCTATCACTGTAACCTCCTTCAGCCCCTCCACCGCTCCCTATCTCTGTACCCTCCTCCAGCCCCTCCACCCCTCCCTATCTCTGTAACCTCCTCCAGCCCCTCCACCCCTCCCTATCTCTGTAACCTCCTCCAGTCTCTACAACCCTCCCTATCTCTGGAACCTCCTGCAGCCCCTTCACCCCTCCCTATCTCTGTAACCTCCTCCAGCCCCCTACACCCCTCCCTATCTCTGTAACCTCCTCCTGCCCCCTACACACCTCCCTATCTCTGTAACCTCCTCCAGCCCCCTACACCCCTCCCTCTCTCTGTAACCTCCTCCAGCCCCTACACCCCTCCATATCTCTGTAACCTCCTCCAGTCCCCTACACACCTCGCTATCTCTGTAACCTCCTCCAGCCCCTACACCCCTCCGTATCTCTGTAACCTCCTCCAGTCCCCCCTACACCCCTCGCTATCTCTGTAACCTCCTCCAGACACTTACACCCCTCCCTATCTCTGTAACCTCCTCCAGCCCTACCTATCTCTGTAACCTCCTCCAGCCCCTTCACCCTCCCTATCTCTGTAACCTCCTCCAGCCCTACCTATCTCTGTAACGTCCTCCAGCACCTACACCCCTCCCTATCTCTGTAACCTCCTCCAGCACCTACACCCCTCCCTATCTCTGTAAATTCCTCCAGCACCTACACCCCTCCCTATCTCTGTAACCTCCTCCAGCCCGTACACCCCTCCCTATCTCTGTAACCTCCTCCAGCCCCTACACCCCTCCCTATCTCAGTAACTTCCTCCAGTCCCCCCGACACCCCTCCCTATCTCTGTAACCTCCTCCAGCCCTACCTATCTCTGTAAACTCCTCCAGCCCCTACACCCTCCCTATCTCTGTAACCACCTCTAGCCCCTACACCCCTCCCTATCTCTGTAACCTCCTCCAGGCCCTACACCCCTCCCTATCTCTGTAACCTCCTCCAGCCCCTACACCACTCTCTATCACTGTAACCTCCTCCAGTCCCTACACCCCTCACTATCTCTGGAACTTCCTCCAGCCACCTACAAACCTCCCTATCACTGTAACCTCCGCCAGCACCTACAGCCCTCCCTATCTCTGTAACCTCCTCCAGTCTCTACTTCCCTCCCATTCTCTGTAACCTCCTCCTGCCACTACAACCCTCCCTATCTCTGTAACCTCGTCCAGCCTCCTACAACCCTCCCTATCTCTGTAATCTCCTCCAGCCACCTACACCCCTCCCTGTCTCTGTAACCTCCTCCAGCACTACACCCCTCCCTATCTCTCTAACCTCCTCCAGCCCCCTACACCCCTCCCTGTCTCTGTAACCCCCTCCAGCACTACACCCCTCCCTATCTCTCTAACCTCCTCCAGCCCTACACCCTCCCTATCTCTGTAACCTCCTCCAGCCCCTCCACCCCTCTCTATCTCTGTAACCTTCTCCAGTCTCTACAACCCTCCCTATCTCTGGAACCTCCTGCAGCCCCTTCACCCCTCCCTATCTCTGTAACCTCCTCCAGCCCCCTACACCCCTCCCTATCACTGTAACCTCCTCCAACCCCCTACACACCTCCCTATCTCTGTAACCTCCTCCAGCCCCTACACCACTCCCTATCTATGTAACCTCCTCCAGTCCCCTACACACCTCGCTATCTCTGTAACCTCCTCCAGACACCTACACCCCTCCCTATCTCTGTAACCTCCTCCAGCCCCTACACCCTCCCTATCTCTGTAACCTCCTCCAGCCCCTATACCCACCCCTATCTCTGTAACCTCCTCCAGCCCCCTACACCCCTCCCTATCACTGTAACCTCCTTCAGCCCCTCCACCGCTCCCTATCTCTGTACCCTCCTCCAGCCCCTCCACCCCTCCCTATCTCTGTAACCTCCTCCAGCCCCTCCACCCCTCCCTATCTCTGTAACCTCCTCCAGTCTCTACAACCCTCCCTATCTCTGGAACCTCCTGCAGCCCCTTCACCCCTCCCTATCTCTGTAACCTCCTCCAGCCCCCTACACCCCTCCCTATCTCTGTAACCTCCTCCTGCCCCCTACACACCTCCCTATCTCTGTAACCTCCTCCAGCCCCCTACACCCCTCCCTATCTCTGTAACCTCCTCCAGCCCCTACACCCCTCCATATCTCTGTAACCTCCTCCAGTCCCCTACACACCTCGCTATCTCTGTAACCTCCTCCAGCCCCTACACCCCTCCGTATCTCTGTAACCTCCTCCAGTCCCCCCTACACCCCTCCCTATCTCTGTAACCTCCTCCAGACACTTACACCCCTCCCTATCTCTGTAACCTCCTCCAGCCCCTTCACCCTCCCTATCTCTGTAACCTCCTCCAGCCCTACCTATCTCTGTAACCTCCTCCAGCCCCTACACCCTCCCTATCTCTGTAACCTCCTCCAGCACCTACACCCCTCCCTATCTCTGTAACCTCCTCCAGTCCCTACACCCCTCACTATCTCTATAACCTCCTCCAGTCCGTACACCCCTC
Source organism: Isurus oxyrinchus (assembly GCA_026770705.1). Taxonomy (NCBI): domain Eukaryota; kingdom Metazoa; phylum Chordata; class Chondrichthyes; order Lamniformes; family Lamnidae; genus Isurus; species Isurus oxyrinchus. Next base: position 26,209 of record JANJGN010001759.1, read on the forward strand.
ACTATCTCTGTAACCTCCTCCTTTCCTACACACCTCCCTATCTCTGTAACCTCCTCCAGCCCCTACACCCCGCCCTATCTCTGTAACGTCCTCCAGCACCTACACCCCTCCCTATCTCTGTAACCTCCTCCAGCACCTACACCCCTCCCTATCTCTGTAAATTCCTCCAGCACCTACACCCCTCCCTATCTCAGTAACCTCCTCCAGCCCGTACACCCCTCCCTATCTCTGTAACCTCCTCCAGCCCCTACACCCCTCCCTATCTCAGTAACTTCCTCCAGTCCCCCCGACACCCCTCCCTATCTCTGTAACCTCCTCCAGCCCTACCTATCTCTGTAAACTCCTCCAGCCCCTACACCCCTCACTATCTCTGTAACCACCTCCAGCCCCTACACCCCTCCCTATCTCTGTAACCTCCTCCAGCCTCTCCACCCCTCCCTATCTCTGTAACCTCCTCCAGCCCCTACACCCCTCTCTATCACAGCAACCTACTCCAGCACCTACACCCCTCCCTATCTCCGGAACCTCCTCCAGTCTCTACAACCCTCCCTATCTCTGGAACCTCCTCCAGTCTCTACACCCCTCCCTATCTCTGTAACCTCCTCCAGCCCCCTACACCCCTCCCTATCACTGTAACCTCCTCCAGAACCCTACACCCCTCCCTATCTCTGTAACCTCCTCCAGCCCCTACATGTCTCCCTGTCTCTGTAACCTCCTTCAACCCCTAAACCCCTCCCTATCTCTGTAACCTCCTCCAGCCCCTACACCCCTCCCTACCTCTGTCACCTCCTCCAGCCCCTACACCCCTCCCTATCTCTCTAATCTCCTCCAGCACCTACAACTCTCCCTATCTGTCTAACCTCCTCCAGCTCCTACATCCCTGCCTATCTCTGTAACCTCCTCCAGCCCCTCCACCCCTCCCTATCTCTGTAACCTCCTCCAGCCCCTCCACCCCTCCCTATCTCTGTAACCTCCTCCAGCCCTACCTATCTCTGTAACCTCCTCCAGCCCCTACACCCTCCCTATCTCTGTAACCTCCTCCAGCCTCTACACCCCTCCCTATCTCTATAACCTCTCTCCAGCCCCTACACCCCTCCCTATCTCTGTAACCTCCCCCAGTCCCTACACCCCTCACTATCTCTATAACCTCCTCCAGTCCCTACACCCCTCACTATCTCTGTAACCTCCTCCCCTCCTACACACCTCCCTATCTCTGTAACCTCCTCCATCCCCTACACCCCTCCCTATCTCTGTAACCTCCTCCAGCACCTACAGCCCTCCCTATCTCTGTAACCCCCTCCAGTCCCTCCTACACCCCTCCCTATCTCTGTAACCTCCTCCAGCCCTACCTATCTCTGTAACCTCCTCCTGCCCCTACACCCTCCCTATCTCTGTAACCACCTCCATCCCCTATACCCACCCCTATCTCTGTAACCTCCTCCAGCCCCTACACCCCTCCCTACCTTTGTAACCTCCTCCAGCACCTACATCCCTCCCTATCTCTGTAACCTCCTCCAGTCCCTACACCCCTCACTATCTCTGTAACCTCCTCCCCTCCTTCACACCTCCCTATCTCTGTAACCTCCTCCAGTCTCTACAACCCTCCCTATCTCTATAACCTCCTCCAGCCCCCTACACCCCTCCCTATCTCTGTAACCTCCTCCTGCCCCTACAACCCTCCCTATCACTGTAACCTCCTATTGCCCCTACACCCCTCCCTATCACTGTAACCTCCGCCAGCACCTATACCCATCCATATCTCTGTAACCTCCTCCAGCCTCTACATCCCTCCCTATCTCTGTAACCTCCTCCAGCCCCTCCACCCCTCCCTATCTCTGTAACCTCCTCCAGCCCTACCTATCTCTGTAACCTCCTCCAGCCCCTACACCCTCCCTATCTCTGTAACCTCCTCCAGCCTCTACACCCCTCCCTATCTCTATAACCTCCTCCAGCCCCTACACCCCTCCCTATCTCTGTAACCTCCCCCAGTCCCTACACCCCTCACTATCTCTATAACCTCCTCCAGTCCCTACACCCCTCACTATCTCTGTAACCTCCTCCCCTCCTACACACCTCCCTATCTCTGTAACCTCCTCCAGCCCCTACACCCCTCCCTATCTCTGTAACCTCCTCCAGCACCTACAGCCCTCCCTATCTCTGTAAGCCCCTCCAGTCCCCCCTACACCCCTCCCTATCTCTGTAACCTCCTCCAGCCCTACCTATCTCTGTAACCTCCTCCTGCCCCTACACCCTCCCGATCTCTGTAACCACCTCCATCCCCTATACCCACCCCTATCTCTGTAACCTCCTCCAGCCCCTACACCCCTCCCTATCTCTGTAACCTCCTCCAGCCCCTACATCCCTCCCTATCTCTGTAACCTCCTCCAGTCTCTACAACCCTCCCTATCTCTGTAACCTCCTCCAGTCTCTACAACCCTCCCTATCTCTATAACCTCCTCCAGCCCCCTACTCCCCTCCCTATCTCTGTAACCTCCTCCAGAACCCTACACCCCTCCTTATCTCTGTAACCTCCTCCAGCCCCTACATTTCTCCCTGTCTCTGTAACCTCCTTCAACCCCTACACCCCTCCCTATCTCTGTAACCTCCTCCCGCACCTACTACCCTCCCTATCTCTCTAACCTCCTCCAGCTCCTACACCCCTCCCTATCTCTGTAACCTCCTCCAGCCCCTCCACCCCTGCCTATTTCTGTAACCTCCTCCAGACCCTCCACCCCTCCCTATCACTGTAACCTCCTCCAGCACCTACACCCCTCCCTATCTCTGTAACCTCTTCCTGCCCCTACAACCCTCCCTATCACTGTAACCTCCTCCTGCCCCTACACCCCTCCCTATCACTGTAACCTCCGCCAGCACCTATACCCATCCATATCTCTGTAACCTCCTCCAGCCTCTACATCCCTCCCTATCTCTGTAACCTCCACCAGTCCCTACACCCCTCCCTATCTCTGTAACCTCCTCCAGCCCCTCCACCCCTCCCTATCTCTGTAACCTCCTCCAGCCCTACCTATCTCTGTAACCTCCTCCAGCCCCTACACCCTCCCTATCTCTGTAACCTCCTCCAGCCTCTACACCCCTCCCTATCTCTATAACCTCCTCCAGCCCCTACACCCCTCCCTATCTCTGTAACCTCCTCCAGTCCCTACACCCCTCACTATCTCTATAGCCTCCTCCAGTCCCTACACCCCTCACTATCTCTGTAACCTCCTCCCCTCCTACACACCTCCCTATCTCTGTAACCTCCTCCAGCCCCTACACCCCTCCCTATCTCTGTATCCTCCTCCAGCACCTACAGCCCTCCCTATCTCTGTAACCCCCCTCCAGTCCCCCCTACACCCCTCCCTATCTCTGTAACCTCCTCCAGCCCTACCTATCTCTGTAACCTCCTCCAGTCCCTACACCCCTCACTATCTCTATAACCTCCTCCAGTCCCTACACCCCTCACTATCTCTGTAACCTCCTCCCTTCCTACACCCCTCCCTATCTCTGTAACCTCCTCCAGCCCCTACACCTCTCCCTGTTTCTGTAACCTCCTCCAGCCACCTACAACCCTCCCTATCTCTGGAACCTCCTCCAGTCCCTCCACCCCTCCCTATCTCTGGAACCTCCTCCAGCCCCTACACCCCTCCCTATCTCTGTAACATCCTCCAGTCCCTACACCCCTCACTATCTCTGGAACCTCCTCCAGCCCCCTACAACCCTCCCTATCTCTGTAAACTCCTCCAGCCCCTACACCCCTACCTATCACTGTTACCTCCTCCAGCCCCTACACCCCTCCCTATCACTGTAACATCCTCCAGCACCTACACCCCTCCCTATTTCTGTAACCTCCTCCATCCCCCTACACCCCTCCCTTTCTCTGTAACATCCTCCAGCCCCTACACCCCTCCCTATCTCTGTAACCTCCTCCAGCCCCAACACCCCTTCCTATCACTCTAACTTCCTCCAGCACCTACACCCCTCCCTATTTCTGTAACCTCCTCCTGCCCCTACAACCCTCCCTATCACTGTAACCTCCTCCTGCCCCTACAACCCTCCCTATCACTGTAACCTCCGCCAGCACCTACAGCCCTCCCTATCTCTGTAACCTCCTCCAGTCTCTACTTCCCTCCCATTCTCTGTAAGCTCCTCCTGCCACTACAACCCTCCCTATCTCTGTAACCTCGTCCAGCCTCCTACAACCCTCCCTATCTCTGTAATCTCCTCCAGCCCCCTACACCCCTCCCTGTCTCTGTAACCTCCTCCAGCACTACACCCCTCCCAATCTCTCTAACCTCCTCCAGCCCCCTACACCCCTCCCTGTCTCTGTAACCTCCTCCAGCACTACACCCCTCCCTATCTCTCTAACCTCCTCCAGCCCTACACCCTCCCTATCTCTGTAACCTCCTCCAGCCCCTCCACCCCTCTCTATCTCTGTAACCTTCTCCAGTCTCTACAACCCTCCCTATCTCTGTAACCTCCTCCAGTCTGTACAACCCTCCCTGTCTCTGGAACCTCCTGCAGCCCCTTCACCCCTCCCTATCTCTGTAACCTCCTCCAGCCCCCTACACCCCTCCCTATCACTGTAACCTCCTCCAACCCCCTACACACCTCCCTATCTCTGTAACCTCCTCCAGCCCCTACACCACTCCCTATCTATGTTATCTCCTCCAGTCCCCTACACACCTCGCTATCTCTGTAACCTCCTCCAGACACCTACACCCCTCCCTATCTCTGTAACATCCTCCAGCCCTACCTATCTCTGTAACCTCCTCCAGCCCCTACACCCTACTTATCTCTGTAACCTCCTCCAGCCCCTATACCCACCCCTATCTCTGTAACCTCCTCCAGCCCCCTACACCCCTCCCTATCACTGTAACCTCCTTCAGCCCCTCCACCGCTCCCTATCTCTGTACCCTCCTCCAGCCCCTCCACCCCTCCCTATCTCTGTAACCTCCTCCAGCCCCTCCACCCCTCCCTATCTCTGTAACCTCCTCCAGTCTCTACAACCCTCCCTATCTCTGGAACCTCCTGCAGCCCCTTCACCCCTCCCTATCTCTGTAACCTCCTCCAGCCCCCTACACCCCTCCCTATCTCTGTAACCTCCTCCTGCCCCCTACACACCTCCCTATCTCTGTAACCTCCTCCAGCCCCCTACACCCCTCCCTCTCTCTGTAACCTCCTCCAGCCCCTACACCCCTCCATATCTCTGTAACCTCCTCCAGTCCCCTACACACCTCGCTATCTCTGTAACCTCCTCCAGCCCCTACACCCCTCCGTATCTCTGTAACCTCCTCCAGTCCCCCCTACACCCCTCGCTATCTCTGTAACCTCCTCCAGACACTTACACCCCTCCCTATCTCTGTAACCTCCTCCAGCCCTACCTATCTCTGTAACCTCCTCCAGCCCCTTCACCCTCCCTATCTCTGTAACCTCCTCCAGCCCTACCTATCTCTGTAACGTCCTCCAGCACCTACACCCCTCCCTATCTCTGTAACCTCCTCCAGCACCTACACCCCTCCCTATCTCTGTAAATTCCTCCAGCACCTACACCCCTCCCTGTCTCTGTAACCTCCTCCAGCCCGTACACCCCTCCCTATCTCTGTAACCTCCTCCAGCCCCTACACCCCTCCCTATCTCAGTAACTTCCTCCAGTCCCCCCGACACCCCTCCCTATCTCTGTAACCTCCTCCAGCCCTACCTATCTCTGTAAACTCCTCCAGCCCCTACACCCTCCCTATCTCTGTAACCACCTCTAGCCCCTACACCCCTCCCTATCTCTGTAACCTCCTCCAGCCCCTACACCACTCTCTATCACTGTAACCTCCTCCAGTCCCTACACCCCTCACTATCTCTGGAACTTCCTCCAGCCACCTACAAACCTCCCTATCTCTGGAACCTCCTCCATCCTCTCCACCCCTCCCTATCTCTGTAACCTCCTCCAGCCCCTACACCACTCTCTATCACTGTAACCTACTCCAGCACCTACACCCCTCCCTATCTCTGGAACCTCCTCCAGTCTCTACAACCCTCCCTATCACTGTAACCTCCGCCAGCACCTACAGCCCTCCCTATCTCTGTAACCTCCTCCAGTCTCTACTTCCCTCCCATTCTCTGTAACCTCCTCCTGCCACTACAACCCTCCCTATCTCTGTAACCTCGTCCAGCCTCCTACAACCCTCCCTATCTCTGTAATCTCCTCCAGCCACCTACACCCCTCCCTGTCTCTGTAACCTCCTCCAGCACTACACCCCTCCCTATCTCTCTAACCTCCTCCAGCCCCCTACACCCCTCCCTGTCTCTGTAACCCCCTCCAGCACTACACCCCTCCCTATCTCTCTAACCTCCTCCAGCCCTACACCCTCCCTATCTCTGTAACCTCCTCCAGCCCCTCCACCCCTCTCTATCTCTGTAACCTTCTCCAGTCTCTACAACCCTCCCTATCTCTGTAACCTCCTCCAGTCTGTACAACCCTCCCTGTCTCTGGAACCTCCTGCAGCCCCTTCACCCCTCCCTATCTCTGTAACCTCCTCCAGCCCCCTACACCCCTCCCTATCACTGTAACCTCCTCCAACCCCCTACACACCTCCCTATCTCTGTAACCTCCTCCAGCCCCTACACCACTCCCTATCTATGTAACCTCCTCCAGTCCCCTACACACCTCGCTATCTCTGTAACCTCCTCCAGACACCTACACCCCTCCCTATCTCTGTAACCTCCTCCAGCCCCTACACCCTCCCTATCTCTGTAACCTCCTCCAGCCCCTATACCCACCCCTATCTCTGTAACCTCCTCCAGCCCCCTACACCCCTCCCTAGCACTGTAACCTCCTTCAGCCCCTCCACCGCTCCCTATCTCTGTACCCTCCTCCAGCCCCTCCACCCCTCCCTATCTCTGTAACCTCCTCCTGCCCCTCCACCCCTCCCTATCTCTGTAACCTCCTCCAGTCTCTACAACCCTCCCTATCTCTGGAACCTCCTGCAGCCCCTTCACCCCTCCCTATCTCTGTAACCTCCTCCAGCCCCCTACACCCCTCCCTATCTCTGTAACCTCCTCCTGCCCCCTACACACCTCCCTATCTCTGTAACCTCCTCCTGCCCCCTACACACCTCCCTATCTCTGTAACCTCCTCCAGCCCCCTACACCCCTCCCTATCTCTGTAACCTCCTCCAGCCCCTACACCCCTCCATATCTCTGTAACCTCCTCCAGTCCCCTACACACCTCGCTATCTCTGTAACCTCCTCCAGCCCCTACACCCCTCCGTATCTCTGTAACCTCCTCCAGTCCCCCCTACACCCCTCCCTATCTCTGTAACCTCCTCCAGACACTTACACCCCTCCCTATCTCTGTAACCTCCTCCAGCCCCTTCACCCTCCCTATCTCTGTAACCTCCTCCAGCCCTACCTATCTCTGTAACCTCCTCCAGCCCCTACACCCTCCCTATCTCTGTAACCTCCTCCAGCACCTACACCCCTCCCTATCTCTGTAACCTCCTCCAGTCCCTACACCCCTCACTATCTCTATAACCTCCTCCAGTCCGTACACCCCTCACTATCTCTGTAACCTCCTCCTTTCCTACACACCTCCCTATCTCTGTAACCTCCTCCAGCCCCTACACCCCGCCCTATCTCTGTAACGTCCTCCAGCACCTACACCCCTCCCTATCTCTGTAACCTCCTCCAGCACCTACACCCCTCCCTATCTCTGTAAATTCCTCCAGCACCTACACCCCTCCCTATCTCGGTAACCTCCTCCAGCCCGTACACCCCTCCCTATCTCTGTAACCTCCTCCAGCCCCTACACCCCTCCCTATCTCAGTAACTTCCTCCAGTCCCCCCGACACCCCTCCCTATCTCTGTAACCTCCTCCAGCCCTACCTATCTCTGTAAACTCCTCCAGCCCCTACACCCCTCACTATCTCTGTAACCACCTCCAGCCCCTACACCCCTCCCTATCTCTGTAACCTCCTCCAGCCTCTCCACCCCTCCCTATCTCTGTAACCTCCTCCAGCCCCTACACCCCTCTCTATCACAGCAACCTACTCCAGCACCTACACCCCTCCCTATCTCCGGAACCTCCTCCAGTCTCTACAACCCTCCCTATCTCTGGAACCTCCTCCAGTCTCTACACCCCTCCCTATCTCTGTAACCTCCTCCAGCCCCCTACACCCCTCCCTATCACTGTAACCTCCTCCAGAACCCTACACCCCTCCCTATCTCTGTAACCTCCTCCAGCCCCTACATGTCTCCCTGTCTCTGTAACCTCCTTCAACCCCTAAACCCCTCCCTATCTCTGTAACCTCCTCCAGCCCCTACACCCCTCCCTACCTCTGTCACCTCCTCCAGCCCCTACACCCCTCCCTATCTCTCTAATCTCCTCCAGCACCTACAACTCTCCCTATCTGTCTAACCTCCTCCAGCTCCTACATCCCTGCCTATCTCTGTAACCTCCTCCAGCCCCTCCACCCCTCCCTATCTCTGTAACCTCCTCCAGCCCCTCCACCCCTCCCTATCTCTGTAACCTCCTCCAGCCCTACCTATCTCTGTAACCTCCTCCAGCCCCTACACCCTCCCTATCTCTGTAACCTCCTCCAGCCTCTACACCCCTCCCTATCTCTATAACCTCCTCCAGCCCCTACACCCCTCCCTATCTCTGTAACCTCCCCCAGTCCCTACACCCCTCACTATCTCTATAACCTCCTCCAGTCCCTACACCCCTCACTATCTCTGTAACCTCCTCCCCTCCTACACACCTCCCTATCTCTGTAACCTCCTCCATCCCCTACACCCCTCCCTATCTCTGTAACCTCCTCCAGCACCTACAGCCCTCCCTATCTCTGTAACCCCCTCCAGTCCCTCCTACACCCCTCCCTATCTCTGTAACCTCCTCCAGCCCTACCTATCTCTGTAACCTCCTCCTGCCCCTACACCCTCCCTATCTCTGTAACCACCTCCATCCCCTATACCCACCCCTATCTCTGTAACCTCCTCCAGCCCCTACACCCCTCCCTACCTTTGTAACCTCCTCCAGCACCTACATCCCTCCCTATCTCTGTAACCTCCTCCAGTCCCTACACCCCTCACTATCTCTGTAACCTCCTCCCCTCCTTCACACCTCCCTATCTCTGTAACCTCCTCCAGTCTCTACAACCCTCCCTATCTCTATAACCTCCTCCAGCCCCCTACACCCCTCCCTATCTCTGTAACCTCCTCCTGCCCCTACAACCCTCCCTATCACTGTAACCTCCTCCTGCCCCTACACCCCTCCCTATCACTGTAACCTCCGCCAGCACCTATACCCATCCATATCTCTGTAACCTCCTCCAGCCTCTACATCCCTCCCTATCTCTGTAACCTCCTCCAGTCCCTACACCCCTCACTATCTCTATAACCTCCTCCAGTCCCTACGCCCCTCACTCTATCAGTAACCTCCTCCCCTCCCTACACCCCTCCCTATCTCTGTAACCTCCTCCAGCCCCTACACCCCTCCCTATCTCTGTAACTTCCTCCAGCACATACACCCCTCCCTATCTCTGTAAACTCCTCCAGCACCTACACCCCTCCCTATCTCTGTAACCGCCTCCAGCCCCTACACCCCTCCCTATCTCTGTAACTCCTCCTGCACCTCCATCCCTCCCTATCTCTGTAACCTCCTCCAGCCCCTACACCCCTCCCTAACTCTGTAACCTCCTCCAGCCCCCTACACCCCTCCCCATCTCTGTAACATCCTCCAGCCCCCTACACCCCTCCCTATATCTGTAACCTCCTCCAGTCCCCTACACACCTCGCTATCTCTGTAACCTCCTCCAGCCCCTACACCCCTCCCTATCTCTGTAACCTCCTCCAGTCCCCCCTACATCCCTCCCTATCTCTGTAACCTCCTCCAGACACCTACACCCCTCCCTATCTCTGTAACCTCCTCCAGCCCCTACCCACCTCCCTATATCTGTAACATCCTCCAGCCCCCTACACCCCTCCCTATCTCTGTAACCTCCTCCAGCCCCGAGACACATCCTTATCTCTGTAACCTCCTCCTGCCCCTACACCCCTCCCTATCTCAGTAACCTCCTCCAGCCCTACCTATCTCTGTAACCTCCTCCAGCCCCGATACCCACCCCTATCTCTGTAACCTTCTCCAGCCCCTAGACCCCTCCCTATCTCTGTAACCTCCTCCAGCCCCTGCACCACTCTCTATCTCTGTAAACTCCTTCAGTCCCTACACCCTTCACTATCTCTGGAACCTCCTCCAGCCACCTACAACCCTCCCTATCTCTGTAACCTCCTCCAGCCCCTGCACCCCTCCCTATCACTGTAACCTCCTCCGGCACCTACACCCCTCCCTATCTCTGTAACCTCCTCCAGCCCCCTACAACCCTCCCTATCTCTGTAACCTCCTCCAGCCCCCTACAACCCTCCCTATCTATGTAACCTCTCCCAGCCACCTACACCCCTCCCTGTCTCTGTAACCTCCTCTAGCACCTACACCCCTCTCTATCTCTGCAATCTCCTCCAGCCCCCTACACCCTCCCTATCTCTGTAACCTCCTCCAGCCCCTACACCTCTCCCTGTCTCTGTAACCTCCTCCAGCTCCTACACCCCTCCCTCTCTCTGTAACCTCCTCCAGCACCTACAACCCTCCGTATCTCTCTAACCTCCTCCAGCCCCCTACACCCCTCCCTATCTCTGTAACCTGCTCTAGCCCCTACACCCCTCCCTATCTCTGTAACCTCCTCCAGTCCCCTTCACACCTCGCTATCTCTGTAACCTCCAGACGCCTACACCCCTCCCTATCTCTGTAACCTCCTCCAGCCCTACCTATCTCTGTAACCTCCTCCAGCCCCTACACCCTCCCTATCTCTGTAACGTCCTCCAGCCCCTACACCCCTCCCTATCTCTGTAACCTCCTCCAGCCCCTGCACCGCTCCCTTTCTCTGTAACCTCCTCCAGCCCCTCCACCCCTCCCTATCTCTTTAACCTCCTCCAGCCCCTCCACCCCTCCCTATCTCTGTAACCTCCTCCAGCACCTATACCCCTCCCTATTTCTGTAACCTCCTCCAGCCCGTACACCCCTCCCTATCTCTGTAACCTCCTCCAGCCCCCTACACCCCTGCCTATCACTGTAACATCTTCCAGCCCCAACACCCCTCCCTATCTCTGTAACCTCCGCCAGCACCTATACCCATCCATATCTCTGTAACCTCCTCCAGCCTCTACATCCCTCCCTATCTCTGTAACCTCCTCCAGTCCCTACACCCCTCACTATCTCTATAACCTCCTCCAGTCCCTACGCCCCTCACTCTATCAGTAACCTCCTCCCCTCCCTACACCCCTCCCTATCTCTGTAACCTCCTCCAGCCCCTACACCCCTCCCTATCTCTGTAACTTCCTCCAGCACATACACCCCTCCCTATCTCTGTAAACTCCTCCAGCACCTACACCCCTCCCTATCTCTGTAACCGCCTCCAGCCCCTACACCCCTCCCTATCTCTGTAACTCCTCCTGCACCTCCATCCCTCCCTATCTCTGTAACCTCCTCCAGCCCCTACACCCCTCCCTAACTCTGTAACCTCCTCCAGCCCCCTACACCCCTCCCCATCTCTGTAACATCCTCCAGCCCCCTACACCCCTCCCTATATCTGTAACCTCCTCCAGTCCCCTACACACCTCGCTATCTCTGTAACCTCCTCCAGCCCCTACACCCCTCCCTATCTCTGTAACCTCCTCCAGTCCCCCCTACATCCCTCCCTATCTCTGTAACCTCCTCCAGACACCTACACCCCTCCCTATCTCTGTAACCTCCTCCAGCCCCTACCCACCTCCCTATATCTGTAACATCCTCCAGCCCCCTACACCCCTCCCTATCTCTGTAACCTCCTCCAGCCCCGAGACACATCCTTATCTCTGTAACCTCCTCCTGCCCCTACACCCCTCCCTATCTCTGTAACCTCCTCCAGCCACCTACACCCCTCCCTATCTCAGTAACCTCCTCCAGCCCTACCTATCTCTGTAACCTCCTCCAGCCCCGATACCCACCCCTATCTCTGTAACCTTCTCCAGCCCCTAGACCCCTCCCTATCTCTGTAACCTCCTCCAGCCCCTGCACCACTCTCTATCTCTGTAAACTCCTTCAGTCCCTACACCCTTCACTATCTCTGGAACCTCCTCCAGCCACCTACAACCCTCCCTATCTCTGTAACCTCCTCCAGCCCCTGCACCCCTCCCTATCACTGTAACCTCCTCCGGCACCTACACCCCTCCCTATTTCTGTAACCTCCTCCAGCCCCCTACAACCCTCCCTATCTCTGTAACCTCCTCCAGCCCCCTACAACCCTCCCTATCTATGTAACCTCTCCCAGCCACCTACACCCCTCCCTGTCTCTGTAACCTCCTCCAGCACCTACACCCCTCTCTATCTCTGCAATCTCCTCCAGCCCCCTACACCCTCCCTATCTCTGTAACCTCCTCCAGCCCCTACACCTCTCCCTGTCTCTGTAACCTCCTCCAGCTCCTACACCCCTCCCTCTCTCTGTAACCTCCTCCAGCACCTACAACCCTCCGTATCTCTCTAACCTCCTCCAGCCCCCTACACCCCTCCCTATCTCTGTAACCTGCTCTAGCCCCTACACCCCTCCCTATCTCTGTAACCTCCTCCAGTCCCCTTCACACCTCGCTATCTCTGTAACCTCCAGACGCCTACACCCCTCCCTATCTCTGTAACCTCCTCCAGCCCTACCTATCTCTGTAACCTCCTCCAGCCCCTACACCCTCCCTATCTCTGTAACGTCCTCCAGCCCCTACACCCCTCCCTATCTCTGTAACCTCCTCCAGCCCCTGCACCGCTCCCTTTCTCTGTAACCTCCTCCAGCCCCTCCACCCCTCCCTATCTCTTTAACCTCCTCCAGCCCCTCCACCCCTCCCTATCTCTGTAACCTCCTCCAGCACCTATACCCCTCCCTATTTCTGTAACCTCCTCCAGCCCGTACACCCCTCCCTATCTCTGTAACCTCCTCCAGCCCCCTACACCCCTGCCTATCACTGTAACATCTTCCAGCCCCAACACCCCTCCCTATCTCTGTAACCTCCTCCAGCCCCTACACCCCTCCCTATCACTGTAACCTCCTCCAGCCCCTACACCCCTCCCTATCACTGTAACATCTTCCAGCCCCAACACCCCTCCCTATCTCTGTAACCTCCTCCAGTCCCTACACCCCTCCCTATCACTGTAACCTCCTCCAGCCCCTACACCCCTCCCTATCACTGTATCCTCCTCCAGCACCTACACCCCTCCCTATTTCTGTAACCTCCTCCTACCCCTACAACCCTCCCTATCACTGAAACCTCCTCCTGCCCCTACAACCCTCCCTATCACTGTAACCTCCACCAGCACCTACACCCCTCCCTATCTCTGTAACCTCCTCCAGTCTCTACTTCCCTCCCTATCTCTGTAACCTCCTCCTGCCACTACAACCCTCCCTATCTCTGTAACCTCCTCCAGCCTCCTACAACCCTCCCTATCTCTGTAACCTCCTCCAGCCCCCTACACCCCTCCCTGTCTCTGTAACCTCCTCCACCACTACACCCCTCCCTATCTCTGTAACCTCCTCCAGCACCTACACCCCTCCCTATCTCTGTAACTTCCTCCAGCCCCAACACCCTCCCTATCTCTGTAACCTCCTCCAGCCCCTACACCCCTCTCTCTTTCTGTAACCTCCTCCTGCCCCTACAACCCTCCCTATCACTGTAACCTCCTCCTGCCCCTACAACCCTCCCTATCTCTGTAACCTCCGCCAGCACCTACACCCCCTCCCTATCTCAGTAACCTCCTCCAGCCCCCTACACCCCTCCCTATCTCTGTAACCTCCTCCATCCCCTCCACCCCTCCCTATCTCTGTAACCTCCTCCAGTCCCTACACCCCTCCCTATCTCTGTAACCTCCTCCAGCCCCCTCCACCCCTCCCTATCTCTGTAACCCTCCTCCAGTCCCTCACACCCCTCACTATCTCTATAACCTCCTCCAGTCCCTACACCCTCATATCTCTGTAACCTCCTCCCCTCCCTACACCCCCCCCTATCTCTGTAACCTCCTCCAGCTCCTACACCCACCCTATCTCTGTAACCTCCTCCAGCACCTACACCCCTCCCTATCTCTGTAACTTCCTCCAGCCCCTACACCCCTCCCTATCTCTGTAACCTCCTCCAGCCCCTACACCCCTCTCTCTCTCTGTAACCTCCTCCTGCCCCTACAACCCTCCCTATCACTGTAACCCCCTCCTGCCCTACAACCCTCCCTATCTCTGTAACCTCCGCCAGCACCTACAACCCTCCTATCTCAGTAACCTCCTCCAGCCTCTACATCCCTCCCTATCTCTGTAACCTCCTCCAGCCCCCTACACCCCTCCCTATCTCTGTAACCTCCTCCAGCCCCTCCACCCCTCCCTATCTCTGTAACCTCCTCCAGTCCCTACACCCCTCCCTATCTCTGTAACCTCCTCCAGCCTCTCCACCCCCCTCCTATCTCTGTAACCTCCTCCAGCCCCTACCACCCCTCCCTATCTCTGTAAACTCCTCCAGCCCCTACGCCCTCCCTATCTCTCTAACCTCCTCCAGTCCCCTGCACACCTCGCTATCTCTGTAACCTCCTGCAGCCCCTACACCCCTCCCTATCTCTGTAACCTCCTCCAGTCCCCCCTACACCCCTCCCTATCTCTGTAACCTCCTCCTGCCCCTACAACCCTCCCTATCACTGTAACCTCCTCCTGCCCCTACACCCCTCCCTATCACTGTAACCTCCGCCAGCACCTATACCCATCCATATCTCTGTAACCTCCTCCAGCCTCTACATCCCTCCCTATCTCTGTAACCTCCTCCAGTCCCTACACCCCTCACTATCTCTATAACCTCCTCCAGTCCCTACGCCCCTCACTCTATCAGTAACCTCCTCCCCTCCCTACACCCCTCCCTATCTCTGTAACCTCCTCCAGCCCCTACACCCCTCCCTATCTCTGTAACTTCCTCCAGCACATACACCCCTCCCTATCTCTGTAAACTCCTCCAGCACCTACACCCCTCCCTATCTCTGTAACCGCCTCCAGGCCCCTACACCCCTCCCTATCTCTGTAACTCCTCCTGCACCTCCATCCCTCCCTATCTCTGTAACCTCCTCCAGCCCCTACACCCCTCCCTAACTCTGTAACCTCCTCCAGCCCCCTACACCCCTCCCCATCTCTGTAACATCCTCCAGCCCCCTACACCCCTCCCTATATCTGTAACCTCCTCCAGTCCCCTACACACCTCGCTATCTCTGTAACCTCCTCCAGCCCCTACACCCCTCCCTATCTCTGTAACCTCCTCCAGTCCCCCCTACATCCCTCCCTATCTCTGTAACCTCCTCCAGACACCTACACCCCTCCCTATCTCTGTAACCTCCTCCAGCCCCTACCCACCTCCCTATATCTGTAACATCCTCCAGCCCCCTACACCCCTCCCTATCTCTGTAACCTCCTCCAGCCCCGAGACACATCCTTATCTCTGTAACCTCCTCCTGCCCCTACACCCCTCCCTATCTCAGTAACCTCCTCCAGCCCTACCTATCTCTGTAACCTCCTCCAGCCCCGATACCCACCCCTATCTCTGTAACCTTCTCCAGCCCCTAGACCCCTCCCTATCTCTGTAACCTCCTCCAGCCCCTGCACCACTCTCTATCTCTGTAAACTCCTTCAGTCCCTACACCCTTCACTATCTCTGGAACCTCCTCCAGCCACCTACAACCCTCCCTATCTCTGTAACCTCCTCCAGCCCCTGCACCCCTCCCTATCACTGTAACCTCCTCCGGCACCTACACCCCTCCCTATCTCTGTAACCTCCTCCAGCCCCCTACAACCCTCCCTATCTCTGTAACCTCCTCCAGCCCCCTACAACCCTCCCTATCTATGTAACCTCTCCCAGCCACCTACACCCCTCCCTGTCTCTGTAACCTCCTCCAGCACCTACACCCCTCTCTATCTCTGCAATCTCCTCCAGCCCCCTACACCCTCCCTATCTCTGTAACCTCCTCCAGCCCCTACACCTCTCCCTGTCTCTGTAACCTCCTCCAGCTCCTACACCCCTCCCTCTCTCTGTAACCTCCTCCAGCACCTACAACCCTCCGTATCTCTCTAACCTCCTCCAGCCCCCTACACCCCTCCCTATCTCTGTAACCTGCTCTAGCCCCTACACCCCTCCCTATCTCTGTAACCTCCTCCAGTCCCCTTCACACCTCGCTATCTCTGTAACCTCCAGACGCCTACACCCCTCCCTATCTCTGTAACCTCCTCCAGCCCTACCTATCTCTGTAACCTCCTCCAGCCCCTACACCCTCCCTATCTCTGTAACGTCCTCCAGCCCCTACACCCCTCCCTATCTCTGTAACCTCCTCCAGCCCCTGCACCGCTCCCTTTCTCTGTAACCTCCTCCAGCCCCTCCACCCCTCCCTATCTCTTTAACCTCCTCCAGCCCCTCCACCCCTCCCTATCTCTGTAACCTCCTCCAGCACCTATACCCCTCCCTATTTCTGTAACCTCCTCCAGCCCGTACACCCCTCCCTATCTCTGTAACCTCCTCCAGCCCCCTACACCCCTGCCTATCACTGTAACATCTTCCAGCCCCAACACCCCTCCCTATCTCTGTAACCTCCGCCAGCACCTATACCCATCCATATCTCTGTAACCTCCTCCAGCCTCTACATCCCTCCCTATCTCTGTAACCTCCTCCAGTCCCTACACCCCTCACTATCTCTATAACCTCCTCCAGTCCCTACGCCCCTCACTCTATCAGTAACCTCCTCCCCTCCCTACACCCCTCCCTATCTCTGTAACCTCCTCCAGCCCCTACACCCCTCCCTATCTCTGTAACTTCCTCCAGCACATACACCCCTCCCTATCTCTGTAAACTCCTCCAGCACCTACACCCCTCCCTATCTCTGTAACCGCCTCCAGCCCCTACACCCCTCCCTATCTCTGTAACTCCTCCTGCACCTCCATCCCTCCCTATCTCTGTAACCTCCTCCAGCCCCTACACCCCTCCCTAACTCTGTAACCTCCTCCAGCCCCCTACACCCCTCCCCATCTCTGTAACATCCTCCAGCCCCCTACACCCCTCCCTATATCTGTAACCTCCTCCAGTCCCCTACACACCTCGCTATCTCTGTAACCTCCTCCAGCCCCTACACCCCTCCCTATCTCTGTAACCTCCTCCAGTCCCCCCTACATCCCTCCCTATCTCTGTAACCTCCTCCAGACACCTACACCCCTCCCTATCTCTGTAACCTCCTCCAGCCCCTACCCACCTCCCTATATCTGTAACATCCTCCAGCCCCCTACACCCCTCCCTATCTCTGTAACCTCCTCCAGCCCCGAGACACATCCTTATCTCTGTAACCTCCTCCTGCCCCTACACCCCTCCCTATCTCTGTAACCTCCTCCAGCCACCTACACCCCTCCCTATCTCAGTAACCTCCTCCAGCCCTACCTATCTCTGTAACCTCCTCCAGCCCCGATACCCACCCCTATCTCTGTAACCTTCTCCAGCCCCTAGACCCCTCCCTATCTCTGTAACCTCCTCCAGCCCCTGCACCACTCTCTATCTCTGTAAACTCCTTCAGTCCCTACACCCTTCACTATCTCTGGAACCTCCTCCAGCCACCTACAACCCTCCCTATCTCTGTAACCTCCTCCAGCCCCTGCACCCCTCCCTATCACTGTAACCTCCTCCGGCACCTACACCCCTCCCTATCTCTGTAACCTCCTCCAGCCCCCTACAACCCTCCCTATCTCTGTAACCTCCTCCAGCCCCCTACAACCCTCCCTATCTATGTAACCTCTCCCAGCCACCTACACCCCTCCCTGTCTCTGTAACCTCCTCCAGCACCTACACCCCTCTCTATCTCTGCAATCTCCTCCAGCCCCCTACACCCTCCCTATCTCTGTAACCTCCTCCAGCCCCTACACCTCTCCCTGTCTCTGTAACCTCCTCCAGCTCCTACACCCCTCCCTCTCTCTGTAACCTCCTCCAGCACCTACAACCCTCCGTATCTCTCTAACCTCCTCCAGCCCCCTACACCCCTCCCTATCTCTGTAACCTGCTCTAGCCCCTACACCCCTCCCTATCTCTGTAACCTCCTCCAGTCCCCTTCACACCTCGCTATCTCTGTAACCTCCAGACGCCTACACCCCTCCCTATCTCTGTAACCTCCTCCAGCCCTACCTATCTCTGTAACCTCCTCCAGCCCCTACACCCTCCCTATCTCTGTAACGTCCTCCAGCCCCTACACCCCTCCCTATCTCTGTAACCTCCTCCAGCCCCTGCACCGCTCCCTTTCTCTGTAACCTCCTCCAGCCCCTCCACCCCTCCCTATCTCTTTAACCTCCTCCAGCCCCTCCACCCCTCCCTATCTCTGTAACCTCCTCCAGCACCTATACCCCTCCCTATTTCTGTAACCTCCTCCAGCCCGTACACCCCTCCCTATCTCTGTAACCTCCTCCAGCCCCCTACACCCCTGCCTATCACTGTAACATCTTCCAGCCCCAACACCCCTCCCTATCTCTGTAACCTCCTCCAGCCCCTACACCCCTCCCTATCACTGTAACCTCCTCCAGCCCCTACACCCCTCCCTATCACTGTAACATCTTCCAGCCCCAACACCCCTCCCTATCTCTGTAACCTCCTCCAGTCCCTACACCCCTCCCTATCACTGTAACCTCCTCCAGCCCCTACACCCCTCCCTATCACTGTATCCTCCTCCAGCACCTACACCCCTCCCTATTTCTGTAACCTCCTCCTACCCCTACAACCCTCCCTATCACTGAAACCTCCTCCTGCCCCTACAACCCTCCCTATCACTGTAACCTCCACCAGCACCTACACCCCTCCCTATCTCTGTAACCTCCTCCAGTCTCTACTTCCCTCCCTATCTCTGTAACCTCCTCCTGCCACTACAACCCTCCCTATCTCTGTAACCTCCTCCAGCCTCCTACAACCCTCCCTATCTCTGTAACCTCCTCCAGCCCCCTACACCCCTCCCTGTCTCTGTAACCTCCTCCACCACTACACCCCTCCCTATCTCTGTAACCTCCTCCAGCACCTACACCCCTCCCTATCTCTGTAACTTCCTCCAGCCCCAACACCCTCCCTATCTCTGTAACCTCCTCCAGCCCCTACACCCCTCTCTCTTTCTGTAACCTCCTCCTGCCCCTACAACCCTCCCTATCACTGTAACCTCCTCCTGCCCCTACAACCCTCCCTATCTCTGTAACCTCCGCCAGCACCTACACCCCTCCCTATCTCAGTAACCTCCTCCATCCCCTCCACCCCTCCCTATCTCTGTAACCTCCTCCAGTCCCTACACCCCTCCCTATCTCTGTAACCTCCTCCAGCCCCTCCACCCCTCCCTATCTCTGTAACCTCCTCCAGTCCCTACACCCCTCACTATCTCTATAACCTCCTCCAGTCCCTACACCCTCATATCTCTGTAACCTCCTCCCCTCCCTACACCCCCCCCTATCTCTGTAACCTCCTCCAGCTCCTACACCCACCCCTATCTCTGTAACCTCCTCCAGCACCTACACCCCTCCCTATCTCTGTAACTTCCTCCAGCCCCTACACCCTCCCTATCTCTGTAACCTCCTCCAGCCCCTACACCCCTCTCTCTCTGTAACCTCCTCCTGCCCCTACAACCCTCCCTATCACTGTAACCCCCTCCTGCCCCTACAACCCTCCCTATCTCTGTAACCTCCGCCAGCACCTACACCCCTCCCTATCTCAGTAACCTCCTCCAGCCTCTACATCCCTCCCTATCTCTGTAACCTCCTCCAGCCCCCTACACCCCTCCCTATCTCTGTAACCTCCTCCAGCCCCTCCACCCCTCCCTATCTCTGTAACCTCCTCCAGTCCCTACACCCCTCCCTATCTCTGTAACCTCCTCCAGCCTCTCCACCCCTCCCTATCTCTGTAACCTCCTCCAGCCCCTACACCCCTCCCTATCTCTGTAAACTCCTCCAGCCCCTACGCCCCTCCCTATCTCTCTAACCTCCTCCAGTCCCCTGCACACCTCGCTATCTCTGTAACCTCCTGCAGCCCCTACACCCCTCCCTATCTCTGTAACCTCCTCCAGTCCCCCCTACACCCCTCCCTATCTCTGTAACCTCCTCCTGCCCCTACACCTCTCCCTGTCTCTGTAACCTCCTCCAGCTCCTACACCCCTCCCTCTCTCTGTAACCTCCTCCTGCACCTACAACCCTCCGTATCTCTCTAACCTCCTCCAGCCCCCTACACCCCTCCCTATCTCTGTAACCTCCTCCAGCCCCTACACCCCTCCCTATCTCTGTAACCTCCTCCAGTCCCCTTCACACCTCGCTATCTCTGTAACCTCCAGACGCCTACACCCCTCCCTATCTCTGTAACCTCCTCCAGCCCTACCTATCTGTGTAACCTCCTCCAGCCCCTACACCCTCCCTATCTCTGTAACGTCCTCCAGCCCCTACACCCCTCCCTATCTCTGTAACCTCCTCCCGCCCCTGCGCCGCTCCCTTTCTCTGTAACCTCCTCCAGCCCCTCCACCCCTCCCTATCTCTTTAACCTCCTCCAGCCCCTCCACCCCTCCCTATCTCTGTAACCTCCTCCAGCACCTACACCCCTCCCTATTTCTGTAACCTCCTCCAGCCCGTACACCCCTCCCTATCTCTGTAACCTCCTCCAGCCCCCTACACCCCTGCCTATCACTGTAACATCTTCCAGCCCCAACACCCCTCCCTATCTCTGTAACCTCCTCCAGCCCCTACACCCCTCCCTATCACTGTAACCTCCTCCAGCCCCTACACCCCTCCCTATCACTGTAACATCTTCCAGCCCCAACACCCCTCCCTATTACTGTATCCTCCTCCAGCACCTACACCCCTCCCTATTTCTGTAACCTCCTCCTGCCCCTACAACCCTCCCTATCACTGTAACCTTCTCCTGCCCCTACAACCCTCCCTATCACTGTAACCTCCACCAGCACCTACACCCCTCCCTATCTCTGTAACCTCCTCCAGTCTCTACTTCCCTCCCTATCTCTGTAACCTCCTCCTGCCACTACAACCCTCCCTATCTCTGTAACCTCCTCCAGCCTCCTACAACCCTCCCTATCTCTGTAACCTCCTCCAGCCCCCTACACCCCTCCCTGTCTCTGTAACCTCCTCCAGCACTACACCCCTCCCTATCTCTGTAACCTCCTCCAGCTCCTACACCCACCCCTATCTCTGTTACCTCCTCCAGCACCTACACCCCTCCCTATCTCTGTAACTTCCTCCAGCCCCAACACCCTCCCTATCTCTGTAACCTCCTCCAGCCCCTACACCCCTCTCTCTTTCTGTAACCTCCTCCTGCCCCTACAACCCTCCCTATCACTGTAACCTCCTCCTGCCCCTACAACCCTCCCTATCTCTGTAACCTCCGCCAGCACCTACACCCCTCCCTATCTCAGTAACCTCCTCCAGCCCCCTACACCCCTCCCTATCTCTGTAACCTCCTCCATCCCCTCCACCCCTCCCTATCTCTGTAACCTCCTCCAGTCCCTACACCCCTCCCTATCTCTGTAACCTCCTCCAGCCCCTCCACCCCTCCCTATCTCTGTAACCTCCTCCAGTCCCTACACCCCTCACTATCTCTATAACCTCCTCCAGTCCCTACACCCTCATATCTCTGTAACCTCCTCCCCTCCCTACACCCCTCCCTATCTCTGTAACCTCCTCCAGCTCCTACACCCACCCCTATCTCTGTAACCTCCTCCAGCACCTACACCCCTCCCTATCTCTGTAACTTCCTCCAGCCCCTACACCCCTCTCTCTCTCTGTAACCTCCTCCTGCCCCTACAACCCTCCCTATCACTGTAACCTCCTCCTGCCCCTACAACCCTCCCTATCTCTGTAACCTCCGCCAGCACCTACACCCCTCCCTATCTCAGTAACCTTCTCCAGTCTCTACAACCCTCCCTATCTCTGTAACCTCCTCCAGTCTGTACAACCCTCCCTATCTCTGGAACCTCCTGCAGCCCCTTCACCCCTCCCTATCTCTGTAACCTCCTCCAGCCCCCTACACCCCTCCCTATCACTGTAACCTCCTCCAACCCCCTACACACCTCCCTATCTCTGTAACCTTCTCCAGCCCCTACACCACTCCCTATCTATGTAACCTCCTCCAGCCCTACCTATCTCTGTAACCTCCTGCAGCCCCTACACCCTCCCTATCTCTGTAACCTCCTCCAGCCCCTATACCCACCCCTATCTCTGTATCCACCTCCAGCCCCCTACACCCCTCCCTATCACTGTAACCTCCTCCAGCCTCTCCACCGCTCCCTATCTCTGTACCCTCCTCCACCCCCTCCACCCCTCCCTATCTCTGTAACCTCCTCCAGCCCCTACACCTCTCCATGTCTCTGTAACCTCCTCCAGTCCCCCCTACACCCCTCCCTATCTCTGTAACCTCCTCCAGCCCCCTACAACCCTCCCTATCTCTGTAACTTCCTCCAGCCCCTACACCCCTCTCTCTCTCTGTAACCTCCTCCTGCCCCTACAACCCTCCCTATCACTGTAACCTCCTCCTGCCCCTACACCCCTCCCTATCTCTGTAACATCCTCCAGCCCCTCCACCCCTCCCTATCTCTGTAACCTCCTCCAGTCCCCCCTACACCCCTCCCTTTCTCTGGAACCTCCTCCTGCCCCTACACCCCTCCCTATCTCTGTAACCTCCTCCAGTCCCCCCTACACCCCTCCCTATCTCTGTAACCTCCTCCAGCCCCCTACACACCTCCCTATCTCTGTAACCTCCTCCATCCCCCTACACCCCTCCCTTTCTCTGTAACATCCTCCAGCCCCTACACCCCTCCCTATCTCTGTAACCTCCTCCAGCCCCTACACCCCTCCCTATCACTGTAACCTCCTCCAGCACCTACACCCCTCCCTATTTCTGTAACCTCCTCCTGCCCCTACAACACTCCCTATCACTGTAACCTCGTCCTGCCCCTGCAACCCTCCCTATCATTGTAACCTCCGCCAGCACCTACACCCCTCCCTATCTCTCTAACCTCCTCCAGTCTCTACTTCCCTCCCTATCTCTGTAACCTCCTCCAGCCCCCTACACCCCTCCCTGTCTCTGTAACCTCCTCCAGCACTACACCCCTCCCTATCTCTCTAACCTCCTCCAGCCCTACACCCTCCCTATCTCTGTAACCTCCTCCAGCCCCTACACCCCTCTCTATCTCTGTAACCTTCTCCAGTCTCTACAACCCTCCCTATCTCTGTAACCTCCTCCAGTCTGTACAACCCTCCCTATCTCTGGAACCTCCTGCAGCCCCTTCACCCCTCCCTATCTCTGTAACCTCCTCCAGCCCCCTACACCCCTCCCTATCACTGTAACCTCCTCCAACCCCCTACACACCTCCCTATCTTTGTAACCTTCTCCAGCCCCTACACCACTCCCTATCTATGTAACCTCCTCCAGCCCTACCTATCTCTGTAACCTCCTCCAGCCCCTACACCCTCCCTATCTCTGTCACCTCCTCCAGCCCCTATACCCACCCCTATCTCTGTAACCACCTCCAGCCCCCTACACCCCTCTCTATCACTGTAACCTCCTCCAGCCTCTCCACCGCTCCCTATCTCTGTACCCTCCTCCAGCCCCTCCACCCCTCCCTATCTCTGTAACCTCCTCCAGCCCCTACACCCCTCCCTATCATAAAACATCTTCCAGCCCCAACACCCCTCCGTATCTCTGTAGCCTCCTCCAGTCCCCCCTACACCCCTCCCTATCTCTGTAACCTCCTCCAGCCCTACCTATCTCTGTAACCTCCTCCAGCCCCTACACCCTCCCTATCTCTGTAACCTCCTCCAGCCCTACCTATCTCTGTAACCTCCTCCAGCCCCTACACCCTCCCTATCTCTGTAACCTCCTCCAGCACCTACACCCCTCCCTATCTCTGTAACCTCCTCCAGTCCCTACACCCCTCACTATCTCTATAACCTCCTCCAGTCCGTACACCCCTCACTATCTCTGTAACCTCCTCCTTTCCTACACACCTCCCTATCTCTGTAACCTCCTCCAGCCCCTACACCCCGCCCTATCTCTGTAACGTCCTCCAGCACCTACACCCCTCCCTATCTCTGTAACCTCCTCCAGCACCTACACCCCTCCCTATCTCTGTAAATTCCTCCAGCACCTACACCCCTCCCTATCTCTGTCACCTCCTCCAGCCCCTACACCCCTCCCTATCTCAGTAACTTCCTCCAGTCCCCACTACACCCCTCCCTATCTCTGTAACCTCCTCCAGCCCTACCTAGCTCTGTAAACTCCTCCAGCCCCTACACCCTCCCTATCTCTGTAACCACCTCCAGCCCCTATACCCACCCCTATCTCTGTAACCTCCTCCAGGCCCTACACCCCTCCCTATCTCTGTAACCTCCTCCAGCCCCTACACCACTCTCTATCACTGTAACCTCCTCCAGTCACTACACCCCTCACTATCTCTGGAACTTCCTCCAGCCACCTACAAACCTCCCTATCTCTGGAACCTCCTCCAGCCTCTCCACCCCTCCCTATCTCTGGAACCTCCTCCAGCCCCTACACCCCTCTCTATCACTGTAACCTACTCCAGCACCTACACCCCTCCCTATCTCTGTAACCTCCTCCAGTCTCTACCACCCTCCCTATCTCTGGAACCTCCTCCAGTCTCTACACCCCTCCCTATCTCTGTAACCTCCTCCAGCCCCCTACACCCCTCCCTATCACTGTAACCTCCTCCAGAACCCTACACACCTCCCTATCTCTGTAACCTCCTCCAGCCCCTACATGTGTCCCTGTCTCTGTAACCTCCTTCAACCCCTACACCCCTCCCTATCTCTGTAACCTCCTCCAGCACCTACAGCCCTCCCTATCTCTGTAACCCCCTCCAGTCCCCCCTACACCCCTCCCTATCTCTGTAACCTCCTCCAGCCCTAACTATCTCTGTAACCTCCTCCTGCCCCTACACCCTCCCTATCTCTGTAACCACCTCCAGCCCCTATACCCACCCCTATCTCTGTAACCTCCTCCAGCCCCTACACCCCTCCCTATCTCTGTAACCTCCTCCAGCCCCTACATCCCTCCCTATCTCTGTAACCTCCTCCAGTCTCTACAACCCTCCCTATCTCTATAACCTCCTCCAGCCCCCTACTCCCCTCCCTATCTCTGTAACCTCCTCCCGCCCCCTACACCCCTCCCTATCACTGTAACCTCCTCCAGAACCCTACACCCCTCCTTATCTCTGTAACCTCCTCCAGCCCCTACATGTCTCCCTGTCTCTGTAGCCTCCTTCAACCCCTACACCCCTCCCTATCTCTGTAACCTCCTCCCGCACCTACTACCCTCCCTATCTCTCTAACCTCCTCCAGCTCCTACACCCCTCCCTATCTCTGTAACCTCCTCCAGCCCCTCCACCCCTGCCTATTTCTGTAACCTCCTCCAGACCCTCCACCCCTCCCTATCACTGTAACCTCCTCCAGCACCTACACCCCTCCCTATCTCTGTAACCTCCTCCTGCCCCTACAACCCTCCCTATCACTGTAACCTCCTCCTGCCCCTACACCCCTCCCTATCACTGTAACCTCCGCCAGCACCTACACCCATCCATTCTCTGTAACCTCCTCCAGCCTCTACATCCCTCCCTATCTCTGTAACCTCCTCCAGTCCCTACACCCCTCCCTATCTCTGTAGCCTCCTCCAGCCCCTGCACCACTCTCTATCTCTGTAAACTCCTCCACTCCCTACACCCTTCACTATCTCTGGAACCTCCTCCAGCCACCTACAACCCTCCCTATCTCTGTATCCTCCTCCAGCCCCTGCACCCCTCCCTATCACTGTAACCTCCTCCGGCACCTACACCCCTCCCTATCTCTGTAACCTCCTCCTGCCCCTACAACCCTCCCTATCTCTGTAACCTCCTCCTGCCCCTACAACCCTCCCTATCTATGTAACCTCCTCCAGCCCCCTACACCCCTGCCTGTCTCTGTAACCTCCTCCAGCACCTACACCCCTCTCTATCTCTGTAATCTCCTCCAGCCCCCTACACCCTCCCTATCTCTGTAACCTCCTCCAGAACCCTGCACCCCTCCCTATCTCTGTAACCTCCTCCAGCCCCTACACCTCTCCCTGTCTCTGTAACCTCCTTCAAACCCTACACCCCTCCCTATCTCTGTAACCTCCTCCAGTCCCCTTCACACCTCGCTATCTCTGTAACCTCCTCCAGACGCCTACACCCCTCCCTATCTCTGTAACCTCCTCCAGCCCTACCTATCTCTGTTACCTCCTCCAGCCCCTACACCCTCCCTATCTCTGTAACGTCCTCCAGCCCCTACACCCCTCCCTATCTCTGTAACCTCCTCCAGCCCCTGCACCGCTCCCTTTCTCTGTAACCTCCTCCAGCCCCTCCACCCCTCCCTATCTCTGTAACCTCATCCAGCCCCTACACCCCTGCCTATCACTGTAACATCTTCCAGCCCCAACACCCCTCCCTATCTCTGTAACCTTTTCCAGTCCCCTTCACCCCTCCCTATCACTGTAACCTCCTCCAGCCCCTACACCCCTCCCTATCACTGTAACCTCCTCCAGCACCTACACCCCTCCCTATTTCTGTAACCTCCTCCTGCCCCTACAACCCTCCCTATCACTGTAACCTCCTCCTGCCCCTACAACCCTCCCTATCACTGTAACCTCCTCCAGCCCCTACACCCCTCCCTATCACTGTAACCTCCGCCAGCACCTGCACCCCTCCCTATCTCTGTAACCTCCTCCAGCCCCCTTCACCCCTCCCTATCTCTGTAACCTCCTCCAGTCTCTACTTCCCTCCCTATCTCTGTAACCTCCTCCAGCCCCCTACACCCCTCCCTATCTCTGTAACCTCCTCCAGTCTCAACTTCCCTCCCTATCTCTGTAACCTCCTCCAGCACCTACACCCCTCCCTATCTCTGTAACTTCCTCCAGCCCTTACACCCTCCCTATCTCTGTAACCTCCTCCAGCCCCTACACCCCTCTCTCTCTGTAACCTCCTCCAGCCCCTCACCCCTCCCTATCACTGTAACCTCCTCCTGCCCCTACAACCCTCCCTATCTCTGTAACCTCCGCAAGCACCTACACCCCTCCCTATCTCAGTAACCTCCTCCAGCCTCTACATCCCTCCCTATCTCTGTAACCTCCTCCCGCCCCCTCCACCCCTCCCTATCTCTGTAACCTCCTCCAGCCCCTCCACCCCTCCCTATCTCTGTAACCTCCTCCAGTCCCTACAGCCCTCCCTATCTCTGTAACCTCCTCCAGCCCCTCCACGCCTCCCTATCTCTGTAACCTCCTCCCCTCCCTACACCCCTCCCTATCTCTGTAACCTCCTCCATTCCCTACACCCCTCCCTATCTCTGTAACCTCCACCAGCACGTACACCCCTCCCTATCTCTGTAACCTCCTCCAGCCCCTACACCCCTCCCTATCTCTGTAACCTCCTCCAGCCCCTACACCCCTCCCTATCTCTGTAACCTCCTCCAGCCCCCTACACCCCTCCCTATCTCTGTAACCTCCTCCAGCCCCCTACACACCTCCCTATCTCTGTAAAGTCCTACGCCCCTCCCTATCTCTCTAACCTCCTCCAGTCCCCTGCACACCTCGCTATCTCTGTAACCTCCTTCAGCCCCTACACCCCTCCCTATCTCTGTAACCTCCTCCAGTCCCCCCTACACCCCTCCCTATCTCTGTAACCTCCTCCAGACACCTACACCCCTCCCTATCTCTGTAACATCCTCCAGCCCCCTACACCCCTCCCTGTCTCTGTAACCTCCTCCAGCCCCTAGACACATCCTTATCTCTGAAACCTCCTCCAGCCCCTACACCCCTCCCTATCACTGTAACCTCCTCCAGCACCTACACCCCTCCCTATTTCTGTAACCTCCTCCTGCCCCTACAACCCTCCCTATCACTGTAACCTCCTCCTGCCCCTACACCCCTCCCTATCTCTGTAACCTCCTCCAGTCCCCTTCACCCCTCCCTATCACTGTAACCTCCTCCAGCCCCTACACCCCTCCCTATCACTGTAACCTCCTCCAGCACCTACACCCCTCCCTATTTCTGTAACCTCCTCCTGCCCCTACAACCCTCCCTATCACTGTAACCTCCTCCTGCCCCTACAACCCTCCCTATCACTGTAACCTCCGCCAGCACCTACAGCCCTCCCTATCTCTGTAACCTCCTCCAGTCTCTACTTCCCTCCCATTCTCTGTAACCACCTCCTGCCACTACAACTCTCCCTATCTCTGTAACCTCGTCCAGCCTCCTACAACCCTCCCTGTCTCTGTAACCTCCTCCAGCACTACACCCCTCCCTATCTCTCTAACCTCCTCCAGCCCCCTACACCCCTACCTGTCTCTGTAACCTCCTCCAGCCCCTACACCCCTCTCTATCTCTCTAACCTCCTCCAGTCTCTACAACCCTCCCTATCTCTGTAACCTCCTCCAGTCTGTACAACCCTCCCTATCTCTTGAACCTCCTGCCGCCCCTTCACCCCTCCCTATCTCTGTAACCTCCTCCAGCCCCCTACACCCCTCCCTATCTCTGTAACCTCCTCCAACCCCCTACACACCTCCCTATCTCTGTAACCTCCTCCAGCCCCTACACCACTCCCTATCTATGTAACCTCCTCCAGTCCCCGACACACCTCGCTATCTCTGTAACCTCCTCCAGACACCTACACCCCTCCCTATCTCTGTAACCTCCTCCAGCCCTCCCTATCTCTGTAATCTCCTCCAGCCCCTACACCCCTCCCTATCTCTGTAACCTCCTCCAGCCCCTCCACCCCTCCCTATCTCTGTAACCTCCTCCGGTCTCCACAACCCTCCCTATCTCTGGAACCTCCTGCAGCCCCTTCACCCCTCCCTATCTCTGTAACCTCCTCCAGCCCCCTACACCCCTCCCTATCTCTGTAACCTCCTCCTGCCCCCTACACACCTCCCTATCTCTATAACCTCCTCCAGCCCCCTACACCCCTCCCTATCTCTGTAATCTCCTCCAGCCCCTACACCCCTCCCTATCTCTGTAACCTCCTCCAGTCCCCTACACACCTCGCTATCTCTGTAACCTCCTCCAGCCCCTACACCCCTCCGTATCTCTGTAACCTCCTCCAGTCCCCCCTACACCCCTCCCTATCTCTGTAACCTCCTCCAGACACTTACACCCCTCCTATCTCTGTAACCTCCTCCAGCCCTTCCTATCTCTGTAACCTCCTCCAGCCCCTACACCCTCCCTATCTCTGTAACCTCCTCCAGCCCATACACCCCTCCCTATCTCTGTAACCTCCTCCAGCACCTACACCCCTCCCTATCTCTGTAACCTCCTCCAGTCCCTACACCCCTCCCTATCTCTATAACCTCCTCCAGTCCCTACACCCCTCACTATCTCTGTTACCTCCTCCCCTCCTACACACCTCCCTATCTCTGTAACCTCCTCCAGCCCCTACACCCCTCCCTATCTCTGTAACCTCCTGCAGCACCTACACCCCTCCCTATCTCTGTAACCTCCTCTAGCCCGACCTATCTCTGTAACCTCTTCCAGCCCCTACACCCCTCTCTATCTCTGTAACCTCCTCCAGTCTCTACAACCCTCCCTATCTCTGTAACCTCCTCCAGTTTGTACAACCCTCCCTATTTCTTGAACGTCCTGCCGCCCCTTCACCCCTCCCTATCTCTTGAACGTCCTGCCGCCCCTTCACCCCTCCCTATCTCTGTAACCTCCTTCAGCCCCCTACACCCCTCCCTATCTCTGTAACCTCCTCCAACCCCCTACACACCTCCCTATCTCTGTAACCTCCTCCAGCCCCTACACCACTCCCTATCTATGTAACCTCCTCCTGTCCCCTACACACCTCGCTATCTCTGTAACCTCCTCCAGACACCTACACCCCTCGCTATCTCTGTAACCTCCTCCAGCCCTACCGATCTCTGTAACCTCCACCAGCCCCTACACCCTCCCTATCTCTGTAACCTCCTCCAGCCCCTATACCCACCCCTATCTCTGTAACCTCCTCCAGCCCCCTACACCCCTCCCTATCACTGTAACCTCCTCTAGCCCCTCCACCCCTCCCTATCTCTGTAACCTCCTCCAGCCCCTACACCCCTCCCTATCATAAAACATCTTCCAGCCCCAACACCCCTCCCTATCTCTGTAATCTCCTCCAGCCCCTACACCCCTTCCTATCTCTGTTACCTCCTCCAGCCCCTCCACCCCTCCCTATCTCTGTAACCTCCTCCAGTCTCTACAACCCTCCCTATCTCTGGAACCTCCTCCAGCCCCCTACACCCCTCCCTATCTCTGTAACCTCCTCCTGCCCCCTACACCCCTCCCTATCTCTATAACCTCCTCCAGCCCCCTACACCCCTCCCTATCTCTGTAACCTCCTCCAGTCCCCTACACACCTCGCTATCTCTGTAACCTCCTCCAGCCCCTACACCCCTCCGTATCTCTGTAACCTCCTCCAGTCCCCCCTACACCCCTCCCTATCTCTGTAACCTCCTCCAGACACTTACACCCCTCCCTATCTCTGTAACCTCCTCCAGCCCTACCTATCTCTGTAACCTCCTCCAGCCCCTACACCCTCCCTATCTCTGTAACCTCCTCCAGCCCATACACCCCTCCCTATCTCTGTAACCTCCTCCAGCACCTACACCCCTCCCTATCTCTGTAACCTCCCCCAGCACCTACACCCCTCACTATCTCTATAACCTCCTCCAGTCCCTACACCCTCACTATCTCTGTTACCTCCTCCCCTCCTACACACCTCCCTATCTCTGTAACCTCCTCCAGCCCCTACACCCCTCCCTATCTCTGTAACCTCCTCCAGCCCCTACACCCTCCCTATCTCTGTAACCACCTCCAGCCCCTATACCCACCCCTATCTCTGTAACCTCCTCCAGCCCCCTACACCCCTCCCTATCTCTGTAACCTCCTCCAGCCCCTACACCCCTCCCTATCTCTGTAACCTCCTCCAGCCCCTACACCCCTCCCTATCTCTGTAACTTCCTCCAGTCCCCCCTACACCCCTCCCTATCTCTGTAACCTCCTCCAGCCCTACCTTTCTCTGTAACCTCCTCCTGCCCCTACACCCTCCCTGTCTTTGTAACCACCTCCAGCCCCTATACCCACCCCTATCTCTGTAACCTCCTCCAGCCCCTACACCCCTCCCTATCTCTGTAACCTCCTCCAGCCCCTACACCACTCTCTATCACTGTAACCTCCTCCAGCCCCCTACAACCCTCCCTATCTCTGTTACCTCCTCCAGTCTCTACAACCCTCCGTATCTCTGTAACCTCCTCCAGTCTCTACACCCCTCCCTATCTCTATAACCTCCTCCAGCCCCCTACTCCCCTCCCTATCTCTGTAACCTCCTCCAGCCCCCTTCACCCCTCCCTATCACTGTAACCTCATCCAGAACCCTACACCCCTCCCTATCTCTGTAACCTCCTTCAACCCCTACACCCCTCCCTATCTCTGTAACCTCCTCCAGCCCCTACACCCCTCCCTAGCTCTGTCACCTCCTCCAGCCCCTACACCCCTCCCTATCTCTCTAACCTCCTCCAGCACCTACTACCCTCCCTATCTCTCTAACCTCCTCCAGCTCCTACACCCCTCCCTATCTCTGTAACCTCCTCCAGCCCCTCCACCCCTGCCTATTTCTGTAACCTCCTCCAGACCCTCCACCCCTCCCTATCTCTGTAACCACCTCCAGCCCCTCCACCCCTCCCTATCTCTGCAACCTCCTCCAGCCCCCTACACCCCTCCCTATCACTGTAACCTCCTCCAGCCCCTACACCCCTCCCTATCTCTGTTACCTCCTCCAGTCTCTACAACCCTCCGTATCTCTGTAACCTCCTCCAGTCTCTACACCCCTCCCTATCTCTATAACCTCCTCCAGCCCCCTACTCCCCTCCCTATCTCTGTAACCTCCTCCAGCCCCCTTCACCCCTCCCTATCACTGTAACCTCATCCAGAACCCTACACCCCTCCCTATCTCTGTAACCTCCTTCAACCCCTACACCCCTCCCTATCTCTGTAACCTCCTCCAGCCCCTACACCCCTCCCTAGCTCTGTCACCTCCTCCAGCCCCTACACCCCTCCCTATCTCTCTAACCTCCTCCAGCACCTACTACCCTCCCTATCTCTCTAACCTCCTCCAGCTCCTACACCCCTCCCTATCTCTGTAACCTCCTCCAGCCCCTCCACCCCTGCCTATTTCTGTAACCTCCTCCAGACCCTCCACCCCTCCCTATCTCTGTAACCACCTCCAGCCCCTCCACCCCTCCCTATCTCTGCAACCTCCTCCAGCCCCCTACACCCCTCCCTATCACTGTAACCTCCTCCAGCCCCTACACCCCTCCCTATCTCTGTAACCTCCTCCAGCCCCTGCACCCCTCCCTATCTCTGTAACTTACTCCAGCACCTACACCCCTCCCTCTCTCTGTAACCTCCTCCTGCCCCTACAACCCTCCCTATCACTGTAACCTCCACCTGCCCCTACACCCCTCCCTATCACTGTAACCTCCGCCAGCACCTACACCCATCCATATCTCTGTAACCTCCTCCAGCCTCTACATCCCTCCCTATCTCTGAAACCTCCTCCAGTCCCTACACCCCTCACTATCTCTATAACCTCCTCCAGTCCCTACACACCTCACTCTATCTGTAACCTCCTCACCTCCCTACACCCCTCCCTATCTCTGTAACCTCCTCCAGCCCCTACACCCCTCCCTATCTCTGTAACCTCCTCCAGCACATACACCCCTCCCGATCTCTGTAAACTCCTCCAGCACCTACACCCCTCCCTATCTCTGTAACCGCCTCCAGCCCCTACACCCCTCCCTATATCTGTAACCTCCTCCAGCATCTACACCCCTCCCTATCTCTGTAACCTCCTCCAGCCCCTACACCCCTCCCTAACTCTGTAACCTCCTCCAGCCCCCTACACCCCTCCCCATCTCTGTAACCTCCTCCAGCTCCCTACACCCCTCCCTATATCTGTAACCTCCTCCAGTCCCGTACACACCTCGCTATCTCTGTAACCTCCTCCAGCCCCTACACCCCTCCCTATCTCTGTAACCTCCTCCAGTCCCCCCTACATCCCTCCCTATCTCTGTAACCTCCTCCAGACATCTACACCCCTCCCTATCTCTGTAACCTCCTCCCGCCCCGACCCCCCTCCCTATCTCTGTAACATCCTCCAGACCCCTACACCCCTCCCTATCTCTGTAACCTCCTCCAGCCCCGAGACACATCCTTATCTCTGTAACCTCCTCGTGCCCCTACACCCCTCCCTATCTCTGTAACCTCCTCCAGCCACCTACACCCCTCCCTATCTCAGTAACCTCCTCCAGCCCTACCTATCTCTGTAACCTCCTCCAGCCCCTACACCCTCCCTATCTCTGTAACCTCCTCCAGCCCCGATACCCACCCCTATCTCTGTAACCTCCTCCAGCCCCTACACCCCTCCCTATCTCTGTAACCTCCTCCAGCCCCTGCACCCTTCACTATCTCTGGAACCTCCTCCAGCCACCTACAACCCTCCCTATCTCTGTAACCTCCTCCAGCCCCTGCACCCCTCCCTATCACTGTAACCTCCTCCGGCACCTACACCCCTCCCTATCTCTGTAACCTCCTCCTGCCCCTACAACCCTCCCTATCTCTGTAACCTCCTCCAGCCCCCTACAACCCTCCCTATCTATGTAACCTCCCCCAGCCACCTACACCCCTCCCTGTCTCTGTAACCTCCTCCAGCACCTACACCCCTCTCTATCTCTGTGATCTCCTCCAGCCCCCTACACCTCTCCCTATCTCTGTAACCTCCTCCAGAACCCTACACCCCTCCCTATCTCTGTAACCTCCTCCAGTCCCTACACCTCTCCCTGTCTCTGTAACCTCCTTCAAACCCTACACCCCTCCCTATCTCTGTAACCTCCTCCAGCTCCTACACCCCTCCCTATCTCTGTAACCTCCTCCAGCACCTACACCCCTCCGTATCTCTCTAACCTCCTCCAGCCCGCTACACCCCTCCCTATCTCTGTAACCTCCTCCAGCCCCGACACCCCTCCCTATCTCTGTAACCTCCTCCAGTCCCCTTCACACCTCGCCATCTCTGTAACCTCCTCCAGACACCTACACCCCTCCCTATCTCTGTAACCTCCTCCAGCCATACCTATCTCTGTAACCTCCTCCAGCCCCTATACCCACCCCTATCTCTGTAACCTCCCCCTGCACCTACACCCCTCCCTATCTCTGTAACCTCCTCCAGCCCCTCCACCGCTCCCTATCTCTGTAACCTCCTCCAGCCCCTCCACCCCTCCCTATCTCTGTTACCTCCTCCAGCCCCCTAACACCCCTCCCTATCTCTGTAACCTCCTCCAGAACCCTACACCCCTCTCTATCTCTGTAACCTCCTCCAGCCCCTACATGTCTCCCTGTCTCTGTAACCTCCTTCAAACCCTACACCCCTCCCTATCTCTGTAACCTCCTCCAGCCCCTCACACCTCCCTATCTCTGTAACCTCCTCCAGCCCCTCCACCCCTCCCTATCTCTGTAACCTCCTCCAGCCCCCTACACCCCTCCCTATCTCTGTAACCTCCTCCAGACACTCCACTCCTCCCTATCTCTGCAACCTCCTCCAGCCCCTCCACCCCTCCCTATCTCTGTAACCTCCTCCAACCCCTTCACCCCTCCCTATCACTGTAACCTCCTCCAGCACCTACACCCCTCCCTATCTCTGTAACCTACTCCTGCCCCTACAACCCTCCCTATCTCTGTTACCTCCTCCAGCCCCTGCACCCCTCACTATCTCTATAACCTCCTCCAGTCCCTACACCCCTCACTATCTCTGTAACCTCCTCCAGAACCCTCCACCCCTCCCTATCTCTGTAACCTCCTCCAGCCCCTACATGTCTCCCTGTCTCTGTAACCTCCTACAGCACATACACCCCTCCCTATCTCTGTCAACTCCTCCAGCACCTACACCTCTCCCAATCTCTGTAACCTCCTCCAGCCCCTACACCCCTCCCTATCTCTGTAACCTCCTCCAGCCCCTACACCTCTCCCTATCTCTGTAACCTCCTCCAGCCCCTACACCTCTCCCTATCTCTGTAACCTCCTTCAAACCCTACAACCCTCCCTATCTCTGTAACCTCCTCCAGTCCCCTACACCCCTCCCTACCTCTGTCACCTCCTCCAGCCCCCTACACCCCTCCCTATCTCTGTAACCTCCTCCAGCCCCTACACCCCTCCCTATCTCTGTAACCTCCTCCAGCTCCTACACCTCTCCCTACCTCTGTCACCTCCTCCAGCCCCTACACCCCTCCCTACCTCTGTCACCTCCTCCAGCCCCTACACCCCTCCCTATCTCTGTAACCTCCTCCAGCTCCTACACCCCTCCCTATCTCTTTAACCTCCTCCAGCACCTCCACCCCTCCCTATCTCTCTAACCTCCTCCAGCCCCTACACTGCTCCCTATCTCTGTAACCTCCTCCAGCCCCCTACACCCCTCCCTATCTCTGTAACCTCCTCCAGCACCTACACCCCTCCCTATCTCTGTAACCTCCTCCAGCCCCCTACACCTCTCCCTATCTGTTTAACCTCCTCCTGCCCCCTACACCCCTCCCTATCTCTGTAACCTCTTTCAAACCCTACACGCCTCCCTATCTCTGTAACCTCCTCCAGCCTCTACACCCCTCCCTATCTCTGTAACCTCCTCCAGCCCCTACACCCCTCCCTATCTCTGTAACATCCTCCAGCCCCTATACCCCTCCCTATCACTGTAATATCCTCCAGCCCCTACACCCCTCCCTATCTCTGTAACCTCCTCCAGCCCCTACACCCCTCCCTATCTCTGTAACCTCCTCCAGCCCCTACACCCCTCCCTATCTCTGTAACCTCCTCCAGCCCCCTACACCCCTCCCTCTCTCAGTAATCTCCTCGTGTACCCTACACCCCTCCCTATCTCTGTAACCTCCTCCAGCCCCTACACCCCTCCCTATCTCTGTAACATCCTCCAGCTCCTACATCCCTCCCTATCTCTGTAACCTCCTCCAGCCCCTACAACCCTCCCATTCTCTGTAACCTCCTCCAGCCCCCTACACCCCTCCCTATCTCTGTAACCTCCTCCAGCCCCCTACACCTCTCCCTATCTGTTTAACCTCCTCCTGCCCCTTACACCCCTCCCTATCTCTGTAACCTCTTTCAAACCCTACACCCCTCCCTATCTCTGTAACCTCCTCCAGCCCCTACAACCCTCCCATTCTCTGTAACCTCCTCCAGACACTTACACCCCTCCCTATCTCTGTAACCTCCTCCAGCCCTACCTATCTCTGTAACCTCCTCCAGCCCCTTCACCCTCCCTATCTCTGTAACCTCCTCCAGCCCTACCTATCTCTGTAACCTCCTCCAGCCCCTACACCCTCCCTATCTCTGTAACCTCCTCCAGCACCTACACCCCTCCCTATCTCTGTAACCTCCTCCAGTCCCTACACCCCTCACTATCTCTATAACCTCCTCCAGTCCGTACACCCCTCATTATCTCTGTAACCTCCTCCTTTCCTACACACCTCCCTATCTCTGTAACCTCCTCCAGCCCCTACACCCCGCCCTATCTCTGTAACGTCCTCCAGCACCTACACCCCTCCCTATCTCTGTAACCTCCTCCAGCACCTACACCCCTCCCTATCTCTGTAAATTCCTCCAGCACCTACACCCCTCCCTATCTCTGTAACCTCCTCCAGCCCGTACACCCCTCCCTATCTCTGTAACCTCCTCCAGCCCCTACACCCCTCCCTATCTCAGTAACTTCCTCCAGTCCCCCCGACACCCCTCTCTATCTCTGTAACCTCCTCCAGCCCTACCTATCTCTGTAAACTCCTCCAGCCCCTACACCCTCCCTATCTCTGTAACCACCTCCAGCCCCTACACCCCTCCCTATCTCTGTAACCTCCTCCAGGCCCTACACCCCTCCCTATCTCTGTAACCTCCTCCAGCCCCTACACCACTCTCTATCACTGTAACCTCCTCCAGTCCCTACACCCCTCACTATCTCTGGAACTTCCTCCAGCCACCTACAAACCTCCCTATCTCTGGAACCTCCTCCAGCCTCTCCACCCCTCCCTATCTCTGTAACCTCCTCCAGCCCCTACACCCCTCCCTATCTCTGTAACCTCCTCCAGTCTCTCCAACCCTCCCTATCTCTGGAACCTCCTCCAGCCCCTACATGTCTCCCTATCTCTGTAACCTCCTCCAGCCCCCTACACCCCTCCCTATCACTGTAACCTCCTCCAGAACCCTACACCCCTCCCTACCTCTGTCACCTCCTCCAGCCCCTACACCCCTCCCTATCTCTCTAACCTCCTCCAGCACCTACAACTCTCCCTATCTCTCTAACCTCCTCCAGCTCCTACACCCCTGCCTATCTCTGTAACCTCCTCCAGCCCCTCCACCCCTCCCTATCTCTGTAACCTCCTCCAGCCCCTCCACCCCTCCCTATCTCTGTAACCTCCTCCAGCCCTACCTATCTCTGTAACCTCCTCCAGCCCCTACACCCTCCCTATCTCTGTAACCTCCTCCAGCCTCTACACCCCTCCCTATCTCTATAACCTCCTCCAGCCCCTACACCCCTCCCTATCTCTGTAACCTCCTCCAGTCCCTGCACCCCTCACTATCTCTACAACCTCCTCCAGTCCCTACACCCCTCACTATCTCTGTAACCTCCTCCCCTCCTACACCCCTCCCTATCTCTGTAACCACCTCCAGCCCCTACACCCCTCCCTATCTCTGTAACCTCCTCCAGCACCTACAGCCCTCCCTATCTCTGTAACCCCCTCCAGTCCCCCCTACACCCCTCCCTATCTCTGTAACCTCCTCCAGCCCTACCTATCTCTGTAACCTCCTCCTGCCCCTACACCCTCCCTATCTCTGTAACCACCTCCAGCCCCTATACCCACCCCTATCTCTGTAACCTCCTCCAGCCCCTACACCCCTCCCTATCTCTGTAACCTCCTCCAGCCCCTACATCCCTCCCTATCTCTGTAACCTCCTCCAGTCTCTACAACCCTCCCTATCTCTGTAACCTCCTCCAGCCCCTACACCCCTCCCTATCTCTCTAACCTCCTCCAGCTCCTACACCCCTCCCTATCTCTGTAACCTCCTCCAGACCCTCCACTCCTCACTATCTCTGCAACCTCCTCCAGCCCCTCCACCCCTCCCTATCTCTGTAACCTCCTCCAACCCCTTCACCCCTCCCTATCACTGTAACCTCCTCCAGCACCTACACCCCTCCCTATCTCTGTAACCTACTCCTGCCCCTACAACCCTCCCTATCTCTGTTACCTCCTCCAGCCCCTGCACCCCTCACTATCTCTATAACCTCCTCCAGTCCCTACACCCCTCACTATCTCTGTAACCTCCTCCAGAACCCTACACCCCTCCCTATCTCTGTAACCTCCTCCAGCCCCTAAATGTCTCCCTGTCTCTGTAACCTCCTACAGCACATACACCCCTCCCTATCTCTGTAAACTCCTCCAGCACCTACACCTCTCCCAATCTCTGTAACCTCCTCCAGCCCCTACACCCCTCCCTATCTCTGTAACCTCCTCCAGTCCCCTACACCCCTCCCTACCTCTGTCACCTACTCCAGCCCCCTACACCCCTCCCTACCTCTGTCACCTCCTCCAGCCCCCTACACCCCTCCCTATCTCTGTAACCTCCTCCAGCCCCTACACCCCTCCCTATCTCTGTAACCTCCTCCAGCTCCTACACCTCTCCCTACCTCTGTCACCTCCTCCAGCCCCTACACCCCTCCCTACCTCTGTCACCTCCTCCAGCCCCTACACCCCTCCCTATCTCTGTTACCTCCTCCAGCTCCTACACCCCTCCCTATCTCTTTAACCTCCTCCAGCACCTCCACCCCTCCCTATCTCTCTAACCTCCTCCAGCCCCTACACTGCTCCCTATCTCTGTAACCTCCTCCAGCACCTACACCCCTCCCTATCTCTGTAACCTCCTCCAGCCCCCTACACCTCTCCCTATCTGTTTAACCTCCTCCTGCCCCCTACACCCCTCCCTATCTCTGTAACCTCTTTCAAACCCTACACCCCTCCCTATCTCTGTAACCTCCTCCAGCCTCTACACCCCTCCCTATCTCTGTAACCTCCTCCAGCCCCTACACCCCTCCCTATCTCTGTAACATCCTCCAGCCCCTATACCCCTCCCTATCTCTGTAATATCCTCCAGCCCCTACACCCCTCCCTATCTCTGTAACCTCCTCCAGCCCCTACACCCCTCCCTATCTCTGTAACCTCCTCCAGCCCCCTACACCCCTCCCTCTCTCTGTAATCTCCTCCTGTACCCTACACCCCTCCCTATCTCTGTAACCTCCTCCAGCCCCTACACCCCTCCCTATCTCTGTAACATCCTCCAGCTCCTACATCCCTCCCTATCTCTGTAACCTCCTCCAGCCCCTACAACCCTCCCATTCTCTGTAACCTCCTCCAGCCCCCTACACCCCTCCCTATCTCTGTATATTCCTCCAGCCCCCTACACCTCTCCCTATCTGTTTAACCTCCTCCTGCCCCCTACACCCCTCCCTATCTCTGTAACCTCCTCCAGCCCCTACAACCCTCCCATTCTCTGTAACCTCCTCCAGACACTTACACCCCTCCCTATCTCTGTAACCTCCTCCACCCCTACCTATCTCTGTAACCTCCTCCATCCCCTTCACCCTCCCTATCTCTGTAACCTCCTCCAGCACCTACACCCCTCCCTATCTCTGTAACCTCCTCCAGTCCCTACACCCCTCACTATCTCTATAACCTCCTCCAGTCCGTACACCCCTCACTATCTCTGTAACCTCCTCCTTTCCTACACACCTCCCTATCTCTGTAACCTCCTCCAGCCCCTACACCCTGCCCTATCTCTGTAACGTCCTCCAGCACCTACACCCCTCCCTATCTCTGTAACCTCCTCCAGCACCTACACCCCTCCCTATCTCTGTAAATTCCTCCAGCACCTACTCCCCTCCCTATCTCTGTAACCTCCTCCAGCCCGTACACCCCTCCCTATCTCTGTAACCTCCTCCAGCCCCTACACCCCTCCCTATCTCAGTAACTTCCTCCAGTCCCCCCGACACCCCTCCCTATCTCTGTAACCTCCTCCAGCCCTACCTATCTCTGTAAACTCCTCCAGCCCCTACACCCTCCCTATCTCTGTAACCACCTCCAGCCCCTACACCCCTCCCTATCTCTGTAACCTCCTCCAGGCCCTACACCCCTCCCTATCTCTGTAACCTCCTCCAGCCCCTACACCACTCTCTATCACTGTAACCTCCTCCAGTCCCTACACCCCTCACTATCTCTGGAACTTCCTCCAGCCACCTACAAACCTCCCTGTCTCTGGAACCTCCTCCAGCCTCTCCACCCCTCCCTATCTCTGTAACCTCCTCCAGCCCCCTACACCCCTCCCTATCTCTGTAACCTCCTCCAGTCTCTACAACCCTCCCTATCTCTGGAACCTCCTCCAGTCTCTACACCCCTCCCTATCTCTGTAACCTCCTCCAGCCCCCTACACCCCTCCCTATCTCTGTAACCTCCTCCAGCCCCTACATGTCTCCCTGTCTCTGTAACCTCCTTCAACCCCTACACCCCTCCCTATCTCTGTAACCTCCTCCAGCCCCTACACCCCTCCCTACCTCTGTCACCTCCTCCAGCCCCTACACCCCTGCCTATCTCTCTAACCTCCTCCAGCACCTACAACTCTCCTTATCTCTCTAACCTCCTCCAGCTCCTACACCCCTGCCTATCTCTGTAACCTCCTCCAGCCCCTCCACCCCTCCCTATCTCTGTAACCTCCTCCAGCCCCTCCACCCCTCCCTATCTCTGTAACCTCCTCCAGCCCTACCTATCTCTGTAACCTCCTCCAGCCCCTACACCCTCCCTATCTCTGTAACCTCCTCCAACCTCTACACCCCTCCCTATCTCTATAACCTCCTCCAGCCCCTACAACCCTCCCTATCTCTGTAACCTCCTCCAGTCCCTACACCCCTCACTATCTCTATAACCTCCTCCAGTCCCTACACCCCTCACTATCTCTGTAACCTCCTCCCCTCCTACACACCTCCCTATCTCTGTAACCTCCTCCAGCCCCTACACCCCTCCCTATCTCTGTAACCTCCTCCAGCACCTACAGCCCTCCCTATCTCTGTAACCCCCTCCAGTCCCCCCTACACCCCTCCCTATCTCTGTACCCTCCTCCAGCCCTACCTATCTCTGTAACCTCCTCCTGCCCCTACACCCTCCCTATCTCTGTAACCACCTCCAGCCCCTATACCCACCCCTATCTCTGTAACCTCCTCCAGCCCCTACACCCCTCCCTATCTCTGTAACCTCCTCCAGCCACTACATCCCTCCCTATCTCTGTAACCTCCTCCAGTCTCTACAACCCTCCCTATCTCTGTAACCTCCTCCTGACTCTACAACCCTCCCTATCTCTATAACCTCCTCCAGCCCCCTACTCCCCTCCCTATCTCTGTAACCTCCTCCCGCCCCCTACATCCCTCCCTATCACTGTAACCTCGTCCAGAACCCTACACCCCTCCTTATCTCTGTAACCTCCTCCAGCCCCTACATTTCTCCCTGTCTCTGTAACCTCCTTCAACCCCTACACCCCTCCCTATCTCTGTAACCTCCTCCCGCACCTACTACCCTCCCTATCTCTCTAACCTCCTCCAGCTCCTACACCCCTCCCTATCTCTGTAACCTCCTCCAGCCCCTCCACCCCTGCCTATTTCTGTAACCTCCTCCAGACCCTCCACCCCTCCCTATCACTGTAACCTCCTCCAGCACCTAAACCCCTCCCTATCTCTGTAACCTCCTCCTGCCCCTACAACCCTCCCTATCATTGTAACCTCCTCCTGCCCCTACACCCCTCCCTATCACTGTAACCTCCGCCAGCACCTATACCCATCCATATCTCTGTAACCTCCTCCAGCCTCTACATCCCTCCCTATCTCTGTAACCTCCTCCAGTCCCTACACCCCTCACTATCTCTATAACCTCCTCCAGTCCCTACACCCCTCACTCTATCAGTAACCTCCTCCCCTCCCTACACCCCTCCCTATCTCTGTAACCTCCTCCAGCCCCGACACCCCTCCCAATCTCTGTAACCTCCTCCAGCACATACACCCCTCCCTATCTCTGTAAACTCCTCCAGCACCTACACCCCTCCCTATCTCTGTAACCGCCTCCAGCCCCTACACCCCTCCCTATCTCTGTAACTCCTCCAGCACCTACTTCCCTCCCTATCTCTTTAACCTCCTCCAGCCCCTACATCCCTCCCTAACTCTGTAACCTCCTCCAGCCCCCTACACCCCTCCCCATCTCTGTATCATCCTCCAGCCCCCTACACCCCTCCCTATATCTGTAACCTCCTCCAGTCCCCTACACACCTCGCTATCTCTGTAACCTCCTCCAGCCCCTACACCCCTCCCTATCTCTGTAACCTCCTCCAGTCCCCCCTACATCCCTCCCTATCTCTGTAACCTCCTCCAGACACCTACACCCCTCCCTATCTCTGTAACCTCCACCAGCCCCTACCCCCCTCCCTATATCTGTAACATCCTCCAGCCCCCTACACCCCTCCCTATCTCTGTAACCTCCTCCAGCCCCGAGACACATCCTTATCTCTGTAACCTCCTCCTGCCCCTACACCCCTCCCTATCTCTGTAACCTCCTCCAGCCACCTACACCCCTCCCTATCTCAGTAACCGCCTCCAGCCCTACCTATCTCTGTAACCTCCTCCAGCCCCGATACCCACCCCTATCTCTGTAACCTTCTCCAGCCCCTACACCCCTCCCTATCTCTGTAACCTCCTCCAGCCCCTGCACCACTCTCTATCTCTGTAAACTCCTCCAGTCCCTACACCCTTCACTATCTCTGGAACCTCCTCCAGCCACCTACAACCCTCCCTATCTCTGTAACCTCCTCCAGCCCCTGCACCCCTCCCTATCACTGTAACCTCCTCCGGCACCTACACCCCTCCCTATCTCTGTAACCTCCTCCTGCCCCTACAACCCTCCCTATCTCTGTAACCTCCTCCAGCCCCCTACAACCCTCCCTATCTATGTAACCTCTCCCAGCCACCTACACCCCTCCCTGTCTCTGTAACCTCCTCCAGCACCTACACCCCTCTCTATCTCTGCAATCTCCTCCAGCCCCCTACACCCTCCCTATCTCTGTAACCTCCTCCAGAACCCTACACCCATCCCTATCTCTGTAACCTCCTCCAGCCCCTACACCTCTCCCTGTCTCTGTAACCTCCTCCAGCTCCTACACCCCTCCCTCTCTCTGTAACCTCCTCCAGCACCTACAACCCTCCGTATCTCTCTAACCTCCTCCAGCCCCCTACACCCCTCCCTATCTCTGTAACCTCCTCCAGCCCCTACACCCCTCCCTATCTCTGTAACCTCCTCCAGTCCCCTTCACACCTCGCTATCTCTGTAACCTCCAGACGCCTACACCCCTCCCTATCTCTGTAACCTCCTCCAGCCCTACCTATCTCTGTAACCTCCTCCAGCCCCTACACCCTCCCTATCTCTGTAACGTCCTCCAGCCCCTACACCCCTCCCTATCTCTGTAACCTCCTCCAGCCCCTGCACCGCTCCCTTTCTCTGTAACCTCCTCCAGCCCCTCCACCCCTCCCTATCTCTTTAACCTCCTCCAGCCCCTCCACCCCTCCCTATGTCTGTAACCTCCTCCAGCACCTACACCCCTCCCTATTTCTGTAACCTCCTCCAGCCCGTACACCCGTCCCTATCTCTGTAACCTCCTCCAGCCCCCTACACCCCTGCCTATCACTGTAACATCTTCCAGCCCCAACACCCCTCCCTATCTCTGCAACCTCCTCCAGCCCCTACACCCCTCCCTATCACTGTAACCTCCTCCAGCCCCTACACCCCTCCCTATCACTGTAACATCTTCCAGCCCCAACACCCCTCCCTATCTCTGTAACCTCCTCCAGCCCCTACACCCCTCCCTATCACTGTAACCTCCTCCAGCCCCTACACCCCTCCCTATCACTGTATCCTCCTCCAGCACCTACACCCCTCCCTATTTCTGTAACCTCCTCCTGCCCCTACAACCCTCCCTATCACTG
Source organism: Isurus oxyrinchus (assembly GCA_026770705.1). NCBI lineage: Eukaryota > Metazoa > Chordata > Chondrichthyes > Lamniformes > Lamnidae > Isurus > Isurus oxyrinchus. The sequence goes on from JANJGN010001759.1 coordinate 70,451, forward strand.
TAACCTCCTCCTGCCCCTACAACCCTCCCTATCACTGTAAACTCCACCAGCACCTACACCCCTCCCTATCTCTGTAACCTCCTCCAGTCTCTACTTCCCTCCCTATCTCTGTAACCTCCTCCTGCCACTACAACCCTCCCTATCTCTGTAACCTCCTCCAGCCTCCTACAACCCTCCCTATCTCTGTAACCTCCTCCAGCCCCCTACCCCCCTCCCTGTCTCTGTAACCTCCTCCAGCACTACACCCCTCCCTATCTCTGTAACCTCCTCCAGCTCCTACACCCACCCCTATCTCTGTAACCTCCTCCAGCACCTACACCCCTACCTATCTCTGTAACTTCCTCCAGCCCCAACACCCTCCCCTTCTCTGTAACCTCCGCCAGCCCCTACACCCCTCTCTCTCTCTGTAACCTCCTCCTGCCCCTACAACCCTCCCTATCACTGTAACCTCCTCCTGCCCCTACAACCCTCCCTCTATCTGTAACCTCCGCCAGCACCTACACCCCTCCCTATCTCAGTAACCTCCTCCAGCCCCCTACACCCCTCCTTATCTCTGTAACCTCCTCCATCCCCTCCACCCCTCCCTGTCTCTGTAACCTCCTCCAGTCCCTAGACCCCTCCCTATCTCTGTAACCTTCTCCAGCCCCTCCACCCCTCCCTATCTCAATAACCTCCTCCAGTCCCTACACCCCTCACTATCTCTATAACCTCCTCCAGTCCCTACACCCTCATATCTCTGTAACCTCCTCCCCTCCCTACACCCCTCCCTATCTCTGTAACCTCCTCCAGCTCCTACACCCACCCCTATCTCTGTAACCTCCTCCAGCAACTACACCCCTCCCTATCTCTGTAACCTCCTCCTGCATCTACAACCCTCCCTATCACTGTAACCTCCTCCTGCCCCTACAACCCTCCCTATCTCTGTAACCTCCGCCAGCACCTACACCCCTCCCTATCTCAGTAACCTCCTCCAGCCTCTACATCCCTCCCTATCTCTGTAACCTCCTCCAGCCCCCTACACCCCTCCCTATCTCTGTAACCTCCTCCAGCCCCTCCACCCCTCCCTATCTCTGTAACCTCCTCCAGTCCCTACACCCCTCCCTATCTCTGTAACCTCCTCCAGCCTCTCCACCCCTCCCTATCTCTGTAACCTCCTCCAGCCCCTACACCCCTCCCTATCTCTGTAAACTCCTCCAGCCCCTACGCCCCTCCCTATCTCTCTAACCTCCTCCAGTCCCCTGCACACCTCGCTATCTCTGTAACCTCCTGCAGCCCCTACACCCCTCCCTATCTCTGTAACCTCCTCCAGTCCCCCCTACACCCCTCCCTATCTCTGTAACCTCCTCCAGCCCCCTACACACCTCCCTATCTCTGTAACCTCCTCCATCCCCCTACGCCCCTCCCTTTCTCTGTAACATCCTCCAGCCCCTACACCCCTCCCTATCTCTGTAACCTCCTCCAGCCCCTACACCCCTCCCTATCACTGTAACCTCCTCCAGCACCTACACCACTCCCTATTTCTGTAACCTCCTCCTGCCCCTACAACCCTCCCTATCACTGTAACCTCCTCCTGCCCCTGCAACCCTCCCTCTCACTGTAACCTCCGCCAGCACCGACACCCCTCCCTATCTCTCTAACCTCCTCCAGTCTCTACTTCCCTCCCTATCTCTGTAACCTCCTCCTGCCACTACAACCCTCCCTATCTCTGTAACCTCCTCCAGCCCCCTACACCCCTCCCTGTCTCTGTAACCTCCTCCAGCACTACACCCCTCCCTATCTCTCTAACCTCCTCCAGCCCTACACCCTCCCTATCTCTGTAACCTCCTCCTGCCCCTACACCCCTCTCTATCTCTGTAACCTTCTCCAGTCTCTACAACCCTCCCTATCTCTGTAACCTCCTCCAGTCTGTACAACCCTCCCTATCTCTGGAACCTCCTGCAGCCCCTTCACCCCTCCCTATCTCTGTAACCTCCTCCAGCCCCCTACACCCCTCCCTATAACTGTAACCCCCTCCAATCCCCTACACACCTCCCTATCTCTGTAACCTTCTCCAGCCCCTACACCACTCCCTATCTATGTAACCTCCTCCAGCCCTACCTATCTCTGTAACCTCCTCCAGCCCCTACACCCTCCCTATCTCTGTAACCTCCTCCAGCCCCTATACCCACCCCTATCTCTGTAACCTCCTCCAGCCCCCTACACCCCTCCCTATCACTGTAACCTCCTCCAGCCTCTCCACCGCTCCCTATCTCTGTACCCTCCTCCAGCCCCTCCACCCCTCCCTATCTCTGTAACCTCCTCCAGCCCCTACACCCCTCCCTATCATAAAACATCTTCCAGCCGCAACACCCCTCCGTATCTCTGTAACCTCCTCCAGTCCCCCCTTCACCCCTCCCTATCTCTGTAACCTCCTGCAGACACTTACACCCCTCCCTATCTCTGTAACCTCCTCCAGCCCTACCTATCTCTGTAACCTCCTCCAGCCCCTACACCCTCCCTATCTCTGTAACCTCCTCCAGCCCTACCTATCTCTGTAACCTCCTCCAGCCCCTACACCCTCCCTATCTCTGTAACCTCCTCCAGCACCTACACCCCTCCCTATCTCTGTAACCTCCTCCAGTCCCTACACCCCTCACTATCTCTATAACCTCCTCCAGTCCGTACACCCCTCACTATCTCTGTAACCTCCTCCTTTCCTACACACCTCCCTATCTCTGTAACCTCCTCCAGCCCCTACACCCCGCCCTATCTCTGTAACGTCCTCCAGCACCTACACCCCTCCCTATCTCTGTAACCTCCTCCAGCACCTACACCCCTCCCTATCTCTGTAAATTCCTCCAGCACCTACACCCCTCCCTATCTCGGTAACCTCCTCCAGCCCGTACACCCCTCCCTATCTCTGTAACCTCCTCCAGCCCCTACACCCCTCCCTATCTCAGTAACCTCCTCCAGCCCTACCTAGCTCTGTAAACTCCTCCAGCCCCTACACCCTCCCTATCTCTGTAACCACCTCCAGCCCCTATACCCACCCCTATATCTGTAACCTCCTCCAGCCCCTACACCCCTCCCTATCTCTGTAACCTCCTCCAGGCCCTACACCCCTCCCTATCTCTGTAACCTCCTCCAGCCCCTACACCACTCTCTATCACTGTAACCTCCTCCAGTCACTACACCCCTCACTATCTCTGGAACTTCCTCCAGCCACCTACAAACCTCCCTATCTCTGGAACCTCCTCCAGCCTCTCCACCCCTCCCTATCTCTGGAACCTCCTCCAGCCCCTACACCCCTCTCTATCACTGTAACCTCCTCCCGCCCCCTACACCCCTCCCTATCACTGTAACCTCCTCCAGAACCCTACACCCCTCCTTATCTCTGTAACCTCCTCCAGCCCCTACATGTCTCCCTGTCTCTGTAGCCTCCTTCAACCCCTACACCCCTCCCTATCTCTGTAACCTCCTCCCGCACCTACTACCCTCCCTATCTCTCTAACCTCCTCCAGCTCCTACACCCCTCCCTATCACTGTAACCTCCTCCAGCCCCTACACCCCTCCCTATCACTGTAACCTCCTGCAGCACCTTCACCGCTCACTATCTCTATAACCTCCTCCAGTCCCTACACCCCTCACTCTCAGTAACCTCCTCCCCTCCCTACACCCCTCCCTATCTCTGTAACCTCCTCCAGCCCCTACACCCCTCCCTATCTCTGTAACCTCCTCCAGCACATACACCCCTCCCTATCTCTGTAAACTCCTCCAGCACCTACACCCCTCCCTATCTCTGTAACCGCCTCCAGCCCCTACTCCCCTCCCTATCTCTGTAACCTCCTCCAGCACCTACATCCCTCCCTATCTCTGTAACCTCCGCCAGCCCCTACACCCCTCCCTAACTCTGTAACCTCCTCCAGCCCCCTACACCCCTCCCTATATCTGTAACCTCCTCCAGTCCCCTACACACCTCGCTATCTCTGTAACCTCCTCCAGCCCCTACACCCCTCCCTATCTCTGTAACCTCCTCCAGTCCCCCCTACATCCCTCCCTATCTCTGTAACCTCCTCCAGACACCTACACCCCTCCCTATCTCTGTGACCTCCTCCAGTCCCTACCCCCCTCCCTATATCTGTAACATCCTCCAGCCCCCTACACCCCTCCCTATCTCTGTAACCTCCTCCAGCCCCGAGACACATCCTTATCTCTGTAACCTCCTCCTGCCCCTACACCCCTCCCTATCTCTGTAACCTCCTCCAGCCACCTACACCCCTCCCTATCTCAGTAACCTCCTCCAGCCCTACCTATCTCTGTAACCTCCTCCAGCCCCGATACCCACCCCTATCTCTGTAACCTTCTCCAGCCCCTACACCCCTCCCTATCTCTGTAACTTCCTCCAGCCCCTGCACCACTCTCTATCTCTGTAAACTCCTCCAGTCCCTACACCCTTCACTATCTCTGGAACCTCCTCCAGCCACCTACAACCCTCCCTATCTCTGTAACCTCCTCCAGCCCCTGCACCCCTCCCTATCACTGTAACCTCCTCCGGCACCTACACCCCTCCCTATCTCTGTAACCTCCTCCTGCCCCTACAACCCTCCCTATCTCTGTAACCTCCTCCAGCCCCCACAACCCTCCCTATCTATGTAACCTCTCCCAGCCACCTACACCCCTCCCTGTCTCTGTAACCTCCTCCAGCACCTACACCCCTCTCTATCTCTGCAATCTCCTCCAGCCCCCTACACCCTCCCTATCTCTGTAACCTCCTCCAGAACCCTACACCCCTCCCTATCTCTGTAACCTCCTCCAGCCCCTACACCTCTCCCTGTCTCTGTAACCTCCTTCAAACCCGACACCCCTCCCTATCTCTGTAACCTCCTCCAGCCCCTACACCTCTCCCTGTCTCTGTAACCTCCTTCAAACCCTACACCCCTCCCTATCTCTGTAACCTCCTCCAGCTCCTACACCCCTCCCTCTCTCTGTAACCTCCTCCAGCACCTACAACCCTCCGTATCTCTCTAACCTCCTCCAGCCCCTACACCCCTCCCTATCTCTGTAACCTCCTCCAGCCCCTACACCCCTCCCTATCTCTGTAACCTCCTCCAGTCCCCTTCACACCTCGCTATCTCTGTAACCTCCTCCAGACGCCTACACCCCTCCCTATCTCAGTAACCTCCTCCAGCCACCTACACCCCTCCCTATCTCAGTAACCTCCTCGAGCCCTACCTATCTCTGTAACCTCCTCCAGCCCCTACACCCTCCCTATCTCTGTAACCTCCTCCAGCCCCGATACCCACCCCTATCTCTGTAACCTTCTCCAGCCCCTACACCCCTCCCTATCTCTGTAGCCTCCTCCAGCCCCTGCACCACTCTCTATCTCTGTAAACTCCTCCACTCCCTACACCCTTCACTATCTCTGGACCCTCCTCCAGCCACCTACAACCCTCCCTATCTCTGTAACCTCCTCCAGCCCCTGCACCCCTCCCTATCACTGTAACCTCCTCCGGCACCTACACCCCTCCCCATCTCTGTAACCTCCTCCTGCCCCTACAACCCTCCCTATCTATGTAACCTCCTCCAGCCCCCTACACCCCTGCCTGTCTCTGTAACCTCCTCCAGCACCTACACCCCTCTCTATCTCTGTAATCTCCTCCAGCCCCCTACACCCTCCCTATCTCTGTAACCTCCTCCAGAACCCCTATCTCTTTAACCTCCTCCAGCCCCTACACCTCTCCCTCTCTCTGTAACCTCCTCCAGCACCTACAACCCTCCGTATCTCTCTAACCTCCTCCAGCCCCTACACCCCTCCCTATCTCTGTAACCTCCTCCGGCACCTACACCCCTCCCTATCTCTGTAACCTCCTCCTGCCCCTACAACCCTCCCTATCTCTGTACCCTCCTCCTGCCCCTACAACCCTCCCTATCTATGTAATCTCCTCCAGCCCCCTACACCCTCCCTATCTCTGTAACCTCCTCCAGAACCCTACACCCCTCCCTATCTCTGTAACCTCCTCCAGCCCCTACACCTCTCCCTGTCTCTGTAACCTCCTTCAAACCCTACACCCCTCCCTATCTCTGTAACCTCCTCCAGCTCCTACACCCCTCCCTATCTCTGTAACCTCCTCCAGTCCCCTTCACACCTCGCTATCTCTGTAACCTCCTCCAGACGCCTACACCCCTCCCTATCTCTGTAACCTCCTCCAGCCCTACCTATCTCTGTAACCTCCTCCAGCCCCTACACCCTCCCTATCTCTGTAACGTCCTCCAGCCCCTACACCCCTCCCTATCTCTGTAACCTCATACAGCCCCTGCACCGCTCCCTTTCTCTGTAACCTCCTCCAGCCCCTCCACCCCTCCCTATCTCTGTAACGTCATCCAGCCCCTACACCCCTGCCTATCACTGTAACATCTTCCAGCCCCAACACCCCTCCCTATCTCTGTAACCTCCTCCAGTCCCCTACACCCCTCCCTATCACTGTAACCTCCTCCAGCCCCTACACCCCTCCCTATCACTGTAACCTCCTCCAGCACCTACACCCCTCCCTATTTCTGTAACCTCCTCCTGCCCCTACAACCCTCCCTATCACTGTAACCTCCTCCAGCCCCTACACCCCTCCCTATCACTGTAACCTCCGCCAGCACCTGCACTCCTCCCTATCTCTGTAACCTCCTCCAGCCCTCTTCACCCCTCCCTATCTCTGTAACCTCCTCCAGTCTCTACTTCCCTCCCTATCTCTGTAACCTCCTCCAGCCCCCTACACCCCTCCCTATCTCTGTAACCTCCTCCAGTCTCTACTTCCCTCCCTATCTCTGTAACCTCCTCCAGCACCTACACCCCTCCCTATCTCTGTAACTTCCTCCAGCCCCTACACCCTCCCTATCTCTGTAACCTCCTCCAGCCCCTACACCCCTCTCTCTGTAACCTCCTCCAGCCCCTCCACCCCTCCCTATCACTGTAACCTCCTCCTGCCCCTACAACCCTCCCTATCTCTGTAACCTCCGCCAGCACCTACACCCCTCCCTATCTCAGTAACCTCCTCCAGCCTCTACATCCCTCCCTATCTCTGTAACCTCCTCCCGCCCCCTCCACCCCTCCCTATCTCTGTAACCTCCTCCAGCCCCTCCACCCCTCCCTATCTCTGTAACCTCCTCCAGTCCCTACAGCCCTCCCTATCTGTGTAACCTCCTCCAGCCCCTCCACCCCTCCCTATCTCTGTAACCTCCTCCCCTCCCTACACCCCTCCCTATCTCTGTAACCTCCTCCATTCCCTACACCCCTCCCTATCTCTGTAAGCTCCACCAGCACGTACACCCCTCCCTATCTCTGTAACCTCCTCCAGCCCCTACACCCCTCCCTATCTCTGTAACCTCCTCCTGCCCCTACAACCCTCCCTATCTATGTAACCTCCTCCAGCCCCCTACACCCCTGCCTGTCTCTGTAACCTCCTCCAGCCCCCTACACCCTCCCTATCTCTGTAACCTCCTCCAGAACCCTACACCCCTCCCTATCTCTGTAACCTCCTCCAGCCCCTACACCTCTCCCTGTCTCTGTAACCTCCTTCAAACCCTACACCCCTCCCTATCTCTGTAACCTCCTCCAGCTCCTACACCCCTCCCTATCTCTGTAACCTCCTCCAGTCCACTTCACACCTCGCTATCTCTGCAACCTCCTCCAGACGCCTACACCCCTCCCTATCTCTGTAACCTCCTCCAGCCCTACCTATCTCTGTAACCTCCTCCAGCCCCTACACCCTCCCTATCTCTGTAACGTCCTCCAGCCCCTACACCCCTCCCTATCTCTGTAACCTCCTCCAGCCCCTGCACCGCTCCCTTTCTCTGTAACCTTCTCCAGCCCCTCCACCCCTCCCTATCTCTGTAACCTCATCCAGCCCCTACACCCCTGCCTATCACTGTAACATCTTCCAGCCCCAACACCCCTCCCTATCTCTGTAACCTCCTCCAGTCCCCTACACCCCTCCCTATCTCTGTAACCTTCTCCTGCCCCTACACTCCTCCCTATCACTGTAACCTCCTCCAGCCCCTACGCCCCTCCCTATCTCTCTAACCTCCTCCAGACACCTACACCCCTCCCTATCTCTGTAACCTCCTCCAGCCCCAACACCCCTCCCTATCTCGGTAACATCCTCCAGCCCCCTACACCCCTCCCTATCACTGTAACCTCCTCCAGCACCTACACCCCTCCCTATTTCTGTAACCTCCTCCTGCCCCTACAACCCTCCCTATCACTGTAACCTCCTCCTGCCCCTACAACCCTCCCTATCACTGTAACCTCCGCCAGCACCTACAGCCCTCCCTATCTCTGTAACCTCCTCCAGTCTCTACTTCCCTCCCATTCTCTGTAACCTCCTCCTGCCACTACAACTCTCCCTATCTCTGTAACCTCGTCCAGCCTCCTACAACCCTCCCTATCTCTGTAACCTCCTCCAACCCCCTACACACCTCCCTATCTCTGTAACCTCCTCCAGCCCCTACGCCACTCCCTATCTATGTAACCTCCTCCAGTCCCCTACACACCTCGCTATCTCTGTAACCTCCTCCAGACACCTACACCCCTCCCTATCTCTGTAACCTCCTCCAGCCCTCCCTATCTCTGTAATCTCCTCCAGCCCCTACACCCCTCCCTATCTCTGTAACCTCCTCCAGCCCCTCCACCCCTCCCTATCTCTGTAACCTCCTCCGGTCTCCACAACCCTCCCTATCTCTGGAACCTCCTGCAGCCCCTTCACCCCTCCCTATCTCTCTAACCTCCTCCAGCCCCCTACACCCTTCCCTATCTCTGTAACCTCCTCCTGCCCCCTACACACCTCCCTATCTCTATAACCTCCTCCAGCCCCCTACACGCCTCCCTATCTCTGTAATCTCCTCCAGCCCCTACACCCCTCCCTATCTCTGTAACCTCCTCCAGTCCCCTACACACCTCGCTATCTCTGTAACCTCCTCCAGCCCCTACACCCCTCCGTATCTCTGTAACCTCCTCCAGTCCCCCCTACACCCCTCCCTATCTCTGTAACCTCCTCCAGACACTTACACCCCTCCCTATCTCTGTAACCTCCTCCAGCCCTTCCTATCTCTGTAACCTCCTCCAGCCCCTACACCCTCCCTATCTCTGTTACCACCTCCAGCCCATACACCCCTCCCTATCTCTGTAACCTCCTGCAGCACCTCCACCCCTCCCTATCACTGTAACCTCCTCTAGCCCCTCCACCCCTCCCTATCTCTGTAACCTCCTCCAGCCCCTACACCCCTCCCTATCATAAAACATCTTCCAGCCCCAACACCCCTCCCTATCTCTGTAATCTCCTCCAGCCCCTACACCCCTCCCTATCTCTGTAACCTCCTCCAGCACCTACACCCCTCCCTATCTCTGTAACCTCCTCCAGCACCTACACCCCTCACTATCTCTATAACCTCCTCCAGTCCCTACACCCCTCACTATCTCTGTTACCTCCTCCCCTCCTACACACCTCCCTATCTCTGTAACCTCCTCCAGCCCCTACACCCCTCCCTATCTCTGTAACCTCCTCCAGCACCTACACCCCTCCCTATCTCTGTAACCTCCTCCAGCCCCTACACCCTCCCTATCTCTGTAACCACCTCCAGCCCCTATACCCACCCCTATCTCTGTAACCTCCTCCAGCCCCCTACACCCCTCCCTATCTCTGTAACCTCCTCCAGCCCCTACACCACTCTCTATCACTGTAACCTCCTCCAGTCCCTACACCACTCACTATCTCTGGAACTTCCTCCAGCCACCTACAAACCTCCCTATCTCTGGAACCTCCTCCAGTCTCTACAACCCTCCCTATCTCTATGACGTCCTCCAGCCCCCTACTCCCCTCCCTATCTCTGTAACCTCCTCCAGCCCCCTACACCCCTCCCTATCACTGTAACCTCCTCCAGCACCCTACACCCCTCACTATATCTGTAACCTCCTCCAGCTCCTACAACCCTCCCTATCTCTGTAACCTCCTCCAGCCCCTACACCCCTCCCTACCTCTGTCACCTCCTCCAGCCCCTACACCCCTCCCTATCTCTCTAACCTCCTCCAGCACCTACAACCCTCCCTATCTCTCTAACCTCCTCCAGCTCCTACACCCCTGCCTATCTCTGTAACCTCCTCCAGACCCTCCACCCCTCCCTATCTCTGTAACCTCCTCCACCCCTCCCTATCTCTGTAACCTCCTACAGCCCCTCCACCCCTCCCTATCTCTGTAACCTCTTCCAGCCCCTTCACCCCTCCCTATCACTGTAACCTCCTCCACCCCTCCCTATCTCTGTAACCTCCTACAGCCCCTCCACCCCTCCCTATCTCTGTAACCTCTTCCAGCCCCTTCACCCCTCCCTATCACTGTAACCTCCTCCAGCACCTCCACCCCTCCCTATCTCTGTAACCTCCTCCAGCCCTACCTATCTCTGTAACCTCCTCCAGCCCCTACACCCTCCCTATCTCTGTAACCTCCTCCAGCCTCTACACCCCTCCCTATCTCTATAACCTCCTCCAGCCCCTACACCCCTCCCTATCTCTGTAACCTCCTCCAGTCCCTACACCCCTCACTATCTCTATAACCTCCTCCAGTCCCTACACCCCTCACTATCTCTGTAACCTCCTCACCTCCTACACACCTCCCTATCTCTGGAACCTCCTCCAGCCCCTACACCCCTCCCTGTCTCTGTAACCCTTTCCAGACCCTACACCCCTCCCTATCTCTGTAACCTCCTCCAGCCCCTACACCCCTCCCTATCTCTGTAACCTCCTCCAGCCCCTACACCCCTCCCTATCTCTGTAACTTCCTCCAGTCCCCCCTACACCCCTCCCTATCTCTGTAACCTCCTCCAGCCCTACCTATCTCTGTAACCTCCTCCTGCCCCTACACCCTCCCTGTCTCTGTAACCACCTCCAACCCCTATACCCACCCCTATCTCTGTAACCTCCTCCAGCCCCTACACCCCTCCCTATCTCTGTAACCTCCTCCAGCCCCTACACCACTCTCTATCACTGTAACCTCCTCCAGCCCCCTACAACCCTCCCTATCCTTGTAACCTCCTCCAGTCTCTACAACCCTCCCTATCTCTGTAACCTCCTCCAGTCTCTACACCCCTCCCTATCTCTATAACCTCCTCCAGCCCCCTACTCCCCTCCCTATCTCTGTAACCTCCTCCAGCCCCCTTCAGCCCTCCCTATCACTGTAACCTCCTCCAGAACCCTACACCCCTCCCTATCTCTGTAACCTCCTCCAGCCCCTACACCCCTCCCTAGCTCTGTCACCTCCTCCAGCCCCTACACCCCTCCCTATCTCTCTAACCTCCTCCAGCACCTACTACCCTCCCTATCTCTCTAACCTCCTCCAGCTCCTACACCCCTCCCTATCTCTGTAACCTCCTCCAGACCCTCCACCCCTCCCTATCTCTGTAACCTCCTCCAGCCCCTCCACCCCTCCCTATCTCTGTAACCTCCTCCAGCCCCTACACCCCCTCCCTATCTCTGCAACCTCCTCCAGCCCCCTACACCCCTCCCTATCACTGTAACCTCCTCCAGCCCCTACACCCCTCCCTATCTCTGTAACCTCCTCCAGCCCCTACACCCCTCCCTATCTCTGTAACTTACTCCAGCACCTACACCCCTCCCTCTCTCTGTAACCTCCTCCTGCCCCTACAACCCTCCCTATCACTGTAACCTCCACCTGCCCCTACACCCCTCCCTATCACTGTAACCTCCGCCAGCACCTACACCCATCCATATCTCTGTAACCTCCTCCAGCCTCTACATCCCTCCCTATCTCTGTAACCTCCTCCAGTCCCTACACCCCTCACTATCTCTATAACCTCCTCCAGTCCCTACACACCTCACTCTATCTGTAACCTCCTCATCTCCCTACACCCCTCCCTATCTCTGTAACCTCCTCCAGCCCCTACACCCCTCCCTATCTCTGTAACCTCCTCCAGCACATACACCCCTCCTGATCTCTGTAAACTCCTCCAGCACCTACACCCCTCCCTAACTCTGTAACCTCCTCCAGCCCCCTACACCCCTCCCCATCTCTGTAACCTCCTCCAGCTCCCTACACCCCTCCCTATCTCTGTAACCTCCCCCAGACACCTACACCCCTCCCTATCTCTGTAACCTCCTCCCGCCCCGACCCCCCTCCCTATCTCTGTAACATCCTCCAGCCCCCTACACCCCTCCCTATCTCTGTAACCTCCTCCAGCCCCGAGACACATCCTTATCTCTGTAACCTCCTCCAGCCCCTACACCCCTCCCTATCTCTGTAACCTCCTCCAGCCACCTACACCCCTCCCTATCTCAGTAACCTCCTCCAGCCCTACCTATCTCTGTAACCTCCTCCAGCCCCTACACCCTCCCTATCTCTGTAACCTCCTCCAGCCCCGATACCCACCCCTATCTCTGTAACCTCCTCCAGCCCCTACACCCCTCCCTATCTCTGTAACCTCCTCCAGCCCCTGCACCCTTCACTATCTCTGGAACCTCCTCCAGCCACCTACAACCCTCCCTATCTCTGGAACCTCCTCCAGCCCCTGCACCCCTCCCTATCACTGTAACCTCCTCCGGCACCTACACCCCTCCCTATCTCTGTTATCTCCTCCTGCCCCTACAACCCTCCCTATCTCTGTAACCTCCTCCAGCCCCCTACAACCCTCCCTATCTATGTAACCTCCCCCAGCCACCTACACCCCTCCCTGTCTCTGTAACCTCCTCCAGCACCTACACCCCTCTCTATCTCTGTGATCTCCTCCATCCCCCTACACCTCTCCCTATCTCTGTAACCTCCTCCAGAACCCTACACCCCTCCCTATCTCTGTAACCTCCTCCAGCCCCTACACCTCTCCCTGTCTCTGTAACCTCCTTCAAACCCTACACCCCTCCCTATCTCTGTAACCTCCTCCAGCTCCTACACCCCTCCCTATCTCTGTAACCTCCTCCAGCACCTACACCCCTCCGTATCTCTCTAACCTCCTCCAGCCCCCTACACCCCTCCCTATCTCTGTAACCTCCTCCAGCCCCGACACCCCTCCCTATCTCTGTAACCTCCTCCAGTCCCCTTCACACCTCGCTATCTCTGTAACCTCCTCCAGACACCTACACCCCTCCCTATCTCTATAACCTCCTCCAGTCCTACCTATCTCTGTAACCTCCTCCAGCCCCTACACCCTCCCTATCTCTGTAACGTCCTCCAGCCCCTCCACCCCTCCCTATCTCTGTAACCTCCTCCAGCCCCTCCACCGCTCCCTATCTCTGTAACCTCCTCCAGCCCCTCCACCCCTCCCTATCTCTGTTACCTCCTCCAGCCCCCTACACCCCTCCCTATCTCTGTAACCTCCTCCAGAACCCTACACCCCTCCCTATCTCTGTAACCTCCTCCAGCCCCTAGATGTCTCCCTGTCTCTGTAACCTCCTTCAAACCCTATAGCCCTCCCTATCTCTGTAACCTCCTCCAGCCTCTACATGTCTCCCTACCTCTGTCACCTCCTCCAGCCCCTACACCCCTCCCTATCTCTCTAACCTCCTCCAGCTCCTACACCCCTCCCTATCTCTGTAACCTCCTCCAGCCCCTCCACCCCTGCTTATCTCTGTAACCTCCTCCAGCCCCTCCACCCCTCCCTATCTCTGTAACCTCCTCCAGCTCCTCCACCCCTCGCTATCTCTGTAACCTCCTCCAACCCCTTCACCCCTCCCTATCACTGTAACCTCCTCCAGCACCTACACCCCTCCCTATCTCTGTAACCTCCTCCTGCCCCTACAACCCTCCCTATCACTGTAACCTCCTCCAGCCCCTATACCCACCCCTATCTCTGTAACCTCCCCCAGCACCTACACCCCTCCCTATCTCTGTAACCTCCTCCAGCCCCACCACCGCTCCCTGTCTCTGTAACCTCCTCCAGCCCCTCCACCCCTCCCTATCTGTTACCTCCTCCAGCCCCCTAACACCCCTCCCTATCTCTGTAACCTCCTCCAGAACCCTACACCCCTCTCTATCTCTGTAACCTCCTCCAGCCCCTACATGTCTCCCTGTCTCTGTAACCTCCTTCAAACCCTACACCCCTCCCTATCTCTGTAACCTCCTCCAGCCCCTACACACCTCCCTATCTCTGTAAACTCCTCCAGCCCCTCCACCCCTCCCTATCTCTGTAACCTCCTCCAGCCCCCTACACCCCTCCCTATCTCTGTAACCTCCTCCAGAACCCTACAACCCTCCCTATCTCTGTAACCTCCTCCTGCCCCTACATGTCTCCCTGTCTCTGTAACCTCCTTCAAACCCTGCACCCCTCCCTATCTCTGTAACCTCTTCCAGCCCCTACACCCCTCCCTACCTCTGTCACCTCCTCCAGCCCCTACACCCCTCCCTATCTCTCTAACCTCCTCCAGCTCCTACACCCCTCCCTATCTCTGTAACCTCCTCCAGACCCTCCACTCCTCCCTATCTCTGCAACCTCCTCCAGCCCCTCCACCCCTCCCTATCTCTGTAACCTCCTCCAACCCCTTCACCCCTCCCTATCACTGTAACCTCCTCCAGCACCTACACCCCTCCCTATCTCTGTAACCTACTCCTGCCCCTACAACCCTCCCTATCTCTGTTACCTCCTCCAGCCCCTGCACCCCTCACTATCTCTATAACCTCCTCCAGTCCCTACACCCCTCACTATCTCTGTAACCTCCTCCAGAACCCTACACCCCTCCCTATCTCTGTAACCTCCTCCGGCCCCTACATGTCTCCCTGTCTCTGTAACCTCCTACAGCACATACACCCCTCCCTATCTCTGTAAACTCCTCCAGCAGCTACACCTCTCCCAATCTCTGTAACCTCCTCCAGCCCCTACACCCCTCCCTATCTCTGTAACCTCCTCCGGCCCCTACACCCCTCCCTATCTCTGTAACCTCCTCCAGCCCCTACACCTCTCCCTATCTCTGTAACCTCCTTCAAACCCTACAACCCTCCCTATCTCTGTTACCTCCTCCTGTCCCCTACACCCCTCCCTACCTCTGTCACCTCCTCCAGCCCCCTACACCCCTCCCTATCTCTGTAACCTCCTCCAGCCCCTACACCCCTCCCTATCTCTGTAACCTCCTCCAGCTCCTACACCTCTCCCTACCTCTGTCACCTCCTCCAGCCCCTACACCAATCCCTGCCTCTGTCACCTCCTCCAGCCCCTACACCCCTCCCTATCTCTGTAACCTCCTCCAGCTCCTACACCCCTCCCTATCTCTCTAACCTCCTCCAGCCCCTACACTGCTCCCTATCTCTGTAACCTCCTCCAGCCCCCTACACCCCTTCCTATCTCTGTAACCTCCTCCAGCACCTACACCCCTCCCTATCTCTGTAACCTCCTCCAGCCCCCTACACCTCTCCCTATCTGTTTAACCTCCTCCTGCCCCCTACACCCCTCCCTATCTCTGTAACCTCTTTCAAACCCTACACCCCTCCCTATCTCTGTAACCTCCTCCAGCCTCTACACCCCTCCCTATCTCTGTAACCTCCTCCAGCCCCTACACCCCTCCCTATCTCTGTAACATCCTCCAGCCCCTATACCCCTCCCTATCTCTGTAATATCCTCCAGCCCCTACACCCCTCCCTATCTCTGTAACCTCCTCCAGCCCCTACACCCCTCCCTATCTCTGTAACCTCCTCCAGCCCCTACACCCCTCCCTATCTCTGTAACCTCCTCCAGCCCCCTACACCCCTCCCTCTCTCTGTAATCTCCTCCTGTACCCTACACCCCTCCCTATCTCTGTAACCTCCTCCAGCCCCTACACCCCTCCCTATCTCTGTAACCTCCTCCAGCCCCTACACCCCTCCCATTCTCTGTAACCTCCTCCAGCCCCCTACACCCCTCCCTATCTCTGTAACCTCCTCCAGCCCCCCTACACCCCTCCCTATCTCTGTAACCTCCTCCAGTCCCTACACCCCTCCCTATCTCTGTAACCTCCTTCAGCCCCCTACACCCCTCCCTATCTCTGTAACCTCCTCCAGCACCTACACCCCTCCCTATCTCTGTAACCTCCTCCAGCCCCCTACACCTCTCCCTATCTCTGTAACCTCCTCCAGCCCCCTACACACCTCCCTATCTCTGTAACCTCCTCCAGCCCCTATACCCCTCCCTATCTCTGTAACCTCCTCCAGCCCCTACACCCCTCCCTATCTCTGTAACCTCCTCCAGCCCCCTTCACCTCTCCCTATCTCTGTAACCTCCTCCAGCCCCCTACACCCCTGCCTATCTCTGTAACCTCCTCCAGCCCCTATACCCCTCCCTATCTCTGTAACCTCCTCCAGCCCCTACACCCCTCCCTATCTCTGTAACCTCCTCCAGCCCCTACACCCCTCCCTATCTCTGTAACCTCCTCCAGCCCCTACACCCCTCCCTATCTCTGTAACCTCCTCCAGCCCCCTACACCCCTCCCTATCTCTGTAACCTACTCCTGCCCCTACAACCCTCCCTATCTCTGTTACCTCCTCCAGCCGCTGCACCCCTCACTATCTCTATAACCTCCTCCAGTCCCTACACCCCTCACTATCTCTGTAACCTCCTCCAGAACCCTACACCCCTCCCTATCTCTGTAACCTCCTCCAGCCCCTACATGTCTCCCTGTCTCTGTAACCTCCTACAGCACATACACCCCTCCCTATCTCTGTAACCTCCTCCAGCACCTACACCTCTCCCAATCTCTGTAACCTCCTCCAGCCCCTACACCCCTCCCTATCTCTGTAACCTCCTCCAGCCCCTACACCCCTCCCTATCTCTGTAACCTCCTCCAGCCCCTACACCTCTCCCTATCTCTGTAACCTCCTTCAAACCCTACAACCCTCCCTATCTCTGTAACCTCCTCCAGTCCCCTACACCCCTCCCTACCTCTGTCACCTCCTCCAGCCCCCTACACCCCTCCCTATCTCTGTAACCTCCTCCAGCCCCTACACCCCTCCCTATCTCTGTAACCTCCTCCAGCTCCTACACCTCTCCCTACCTCTGTCACCTCCTCCAGCCCCTACACCCCTCCCTACCTCTGTCACCTCCTCCAGCCCCTACACCCCTCCCTATCTCTGTAACCTCCTCCAGCTCCTACACCCCTCCCTATCTCTCTAACCTCCTCCAGCCCCTACACTGCTCCCTATCTGTTTAACCTCCTCCTGCCCCCTACACCCCTCCCTATCTCTGTAACCTCTTTCAAACCCTACACCCCTCCCTATCTCTGTAACCTCCTCCAGCCTCTACACCCCTCCCTATCTCTGTAACCTCCTCCAGCCCCTACACCCCTCCCTATCTCTGTAACATCCTCCAGCCCCTATACCCCTCCCTATCTCTGTAATATCCTCCAGCCCCTACACCCCTCCCTATCTCTGTAACCTCCTCCAGCCCCTACACCCCTCCCTATCTCTGTAACCTCCTCCAGCCCCTACTCCCCTCCCTATCTCTGTAACCTCCTCCAGCCCCCTACACCCCTCCCTCTCTCTGTAATCTCCTCCTGTACCCTACACCCCTCCCTATCTCTGTAACCTCCTCCAGCCCCTACACCCCTCCCATTCTCTGTAACCTCCTCCAGCCCCCTACACCCCTCCCTATCTCTGTAACCTCCTCCAGCCCCCCTACACGCTTCCCTATCTCTGTAACCTCCTCCAGCCCCTACACCCCTCCCTATCTCTGTAACCTCCTCCAGTCCCTACACCCCTCCCTATCTCTGTAACCTCCTCCAGCCCCCTACACCTCTCCCTATCTCTGTAACCTCCTCCAGCACCTGCACCCCTCCCTATCTCTGTAACCTCCTCCAGCCCCCTACACCTCTCCCTATCTCTGTAACCTCCTCCAGCACCCTACACCCCTCCCTATCTCTGCAACCTCCTCCAGCCCCCTACACCCCTCCCTATCTCTGTAACCTCCTCCAGCCCCCTACACACCTCCCTATCTCTGTAACCTCCTCCAGCCCCTATACCCCTCCCTATCTCTGTAACCTCCTCCAGCCCCTACACCGCTCCCTATCTCTGTAACCTCCTCCAGCCCCCTACACCTCTCCCTATCTCTGTAACCTCCTCCAGCCCCCTACACCCCTCCCTATCTCTGTAACCTCCTCCAGCCCCTATACCCCTCCCTATCTCTGTAACCTCCTCCAGCCCCTACACCCCTCCCTATCTCTGTAACCTCCTCCAGCCCCTACACCCCTCCCTATCTCTGTAACCTCCTCCAGCCCCTACACCCCTCCCTATCTCTGTAACCTCCTCCAGCCCCCTACACCCCTCCCTATCTCTGTAACCTCCTCCAGCCCCTACACCCCTCTCTATCTCTGTAACCTCCTCCACCCCCTACACACCTCACTATCTCTGTAACCTCCTCCAGCCCCCTACACCCCTCCCTATCTCTGTAACTTCCTCCAGCCTCTACACCTCTCCCTATCTCTGTAACCTCCTCCAGCACCTACACCCCTCCCTATCTCTGTAACCTCCTCCAGCCCCCTACACCCCTCCCTATCTCTGTAACCTCCTCCAGCCCCTACACCCCTCCCTATCTCTGTAACCTCCTCCAGTCCCTACACCCCTCCCTATCTCTGTAACCTCCTCCAGCCCCCTACACCTCTCCTATCTCTGTAACCTCCTCCAGCACCTACACCCCTCCCTATCTCTGTAACCTCCTCCAGCCCCCTACACCTCTCTCTATCTCTGTAACCTCCTCCAGCCCCCTAGACCCCTCCCTATCTCTGCAACCTCCTCCAGCCCCCTACACCCCTCCCTATCTCTGTAACCTCCTCCAGCCCCCTACACACCTCCCTATCTCTGTAACCTCCTCCAGCCCCTATACCCCTCCCTATCTCTGTAACCTCCTCCAGCCCCTACACCCCTCCCTATCTCTGTAACCTCCTCCAGCCCCCTACACCTCTCCCTATCTCTGTAACCTCCTCCAGCCCCTACACCCCTCCCTATCTCTGTAACCTCCTCCAGCCCCTACACCCCTCCCTATCGCTGTAACCTCCTCCAGCCCCTACACCCCTCCCTATCTCTGTAACCTCCTCCAGCCCCTACACCCCTCCCTATCTCTGTAACCTCCTCCAGCCCCCTACACCCCTCCCTATCTCTGTAACCTCCTCCAGCCCCTACACCCCTCCCTATCTCTGTAACCTCCTCCAGGCCCTACACCCCTACCTATCTCTGTAACCTCCTCCAGCACCCTACACCCCTCCCTATCTCTGTAACCTCCTTCAGCCCCTACACCCCTCCCTATCTCTGTAACCTCCTCCAGCCCCTACACCCCTCTCTATCTCTGTAACCTCCTCCATCCCCTACACACCTCACTATCTCTGTAACCTCCTCCAGCCCCCTACACCCCTCCCTATCTCTGTAACCTCCTCCAGCCTCTACACCTCTCCCTATCTCTGTAACCTCCTCCAGCACCTACAACCCTCCCTTTCTCTGTAACCTCCTCCAGCCCCCTACACCCCTCCCTATCTCTGTAACCTCCTCCAGCACCTACACCCCTCCCTATCTCTGTAACCTCCTCCAGCCCCCTACACCTCTCCCTATCTCTGTAACCTCCTCCAGCCCCCTACACCCCTCCCTATCTCTGCAACCTCCTCCGGCCCCCTACACCCCTCCCTATCTCTGTAACCTCCTCCAGCCCCCTACACACCTCCCTATCTCTGTAACCTCCTCCAGCCCCTATACCCCTCCCTATCTCTGTAACCTCCTCCAGCCCCTACACCCCTCCCTATCTCTGTAACCTCCTCCAGCCCCCGACACCTCTCCCTATCTCTGTAACCTCCTCCAGCCCCCTACACCCCTCCCTATCTCTGTAACCTCCTCCAGCCCCTGCACCCCTCCCTATCACTGTAACCTCCTCCGGCACCTACACCCCTCCCTATCTCTGTTATCTCCTCCTGCCCCTACAACCCTCCCTATCTCTGTAACCTCCTCCAGCCCCCTACAACCCTCCCTATCTATGTAACCTCCCCCAGCCACCTACACCCCTCCCTGTCTCTGTAACCTCCTCCAGCACCTACACCCCTCCCTATCTCTGTAACCTCCTCCAGCCCCTACACCTCTCCCTGTCTCTGTAACCTCCTTCAAACCCTACACCCCTCCCTATCTCTGTAACCTCCTCCAGCTCCTACACCCCTCCCTATCTCTGTAACCTCCTCCAGACACCTACACCCCTCCCTATCTCTATAACCTCCTCCACCCCTCTCTATCTCTGTAACCTCCTCCAGCCCCTCCACCGCTCCCTATCTCTGTAACCTCCTCCAGCACCTCCACCCCTCCCTATCTCTGTTACCTCCTCCAGCCCCCTACACCCCTCCCTATCTCTGTAATCTCCTCCAGAACCCTACACCCCTCCCTATCTCTGTAACCTCCTCCAGCCCCTAGATGTCTCCCTGTCTCTGTAACCTCCTTCAAACCCTATACCCCTCCCTATCTCTGTAACCTCCTCCAGCCTCTACATGTCTCCCTACCTCTGTCACCTCCTCCAGCCCCTACACCCCTCCCTATCTCTCTAACCTCCTCCAGCTCCTACACCCCTCCCTATCTCTGTAACCTCCTCCAGCCCCTCCACCCCTGCTTATCTCTGTAACCTCCTCCAGACCCTCCACCCCTCCCTATCTCTGTAACCTCCTCCATTCCTCCACCCCTCCCTATCTCTGTAACCTCCTCCAGCTCCTCCACCCCTCCCTATCTCTGTAACCTCCTCCAACCCCTTCACCCCTCCCTATCACTGTAACCTCCTCCAGCACCTACACCCCTCCCTATCTCTGTAACCTCCTCCTGCCCCTACAACCCTCCCTATCACTGTAACCTCCTCCAGCCCCTCCACCGCTCCCTATCTCTGTAACCTCCTCCAGCCCCTCCACCCCTCCCTATCTCTGTTACCTCCTCCAGCCCCCTAACACCCCTCCCTATCTCTGTAACCTCCTCCAGAACCCTACACCCCTCTCTATCTCTGTAACCTCCTCCAGCCCCTACATGTCTCCCTGTCTCTGTAACCTCCTTCAAACCCTACACCCCTCCCTATCTCTGTAACCTCCTCCAGCCCCTACACACCTCCCTATCTCTGTAAACTCCTCCAGCCCCTCCACCCCTCCCTATCTCTGTAACCTCCTCCAGCCCCCTACACCCCTCCCTATCTCTGTAACCTCCTCCAGAACCCTACACCCCTCCCTATCTCTGTAACCTCCTCCTGCCCCTACATGTCTCCCTGTCTCTGTAACCTCCTTCAAACCCTGCACCCCTCCCTATCTCTGTAACCTCTTCCAGCCCCTACACCCCTCCCTACCTCTGTCACCTCCTCCAGCCCCTACACCCCTCCCTATCTCTCTAACCTCCTCCAGCTCCTACACCCCTCCCTATCTCTGTAACCTCCTCCAGACCCTCCACTCCTCCCTATCTCTGCAACCTCCTCCAGCCCCTCCACCCCTCCCTATCTCTGTAACCTCCTCCATCCCCTTCACCCCTCCCTATCACTGTAACCTCCTCCAGCACCTACACCCCTCCCTATCTCTGTAACCTACTCCTGCTCCTACAACCCTCCCTATCTCTGTTACCTCCTCCTGCCCCTGCACCCCTCACTATCTCTATAACCTCCTCCAGTCCCTACACCCCTCACTATCTCTGTAACCTCCTCCAGAACCCTACACCCCTCCCTATCTCTGTAACCTCCTCCAGCCCCTACATGTCTCCCTGTCTCTGTAACCTCCTACAGCACATAGACCCCTCTCTATCTCTGTTAACTTCTCCAGCACCTACACCTCTCCCAATCTCTGTAACCTCCTCCAGCCCCTACACCCCTCCCTATCTCTGTAACCTCCTCCAGCCCCTACACCCCTCCCTATCTCTGTAACCTCCTCCAGCCCCTACACCTCTCCCTATCTCTGTAACCTCCTTCAAACCCTACAACCCTCCCTATCTCTGTAACCTCCTCCAGTCCCCTACACCCCTCCCTACCTCTGTCACCTCCTCCAGCCCCCTACACCCCTCCCTATCTCTGTAACGTCCTCCAGCCCCTACACCCCTCCCTATCTCTGTAACCTCCTCCAGCTCCTACACCTCTCCCTACCTCTGTCACCTCCTCCAGCCCCTACACCACTCCCTACCTCTGTCACCTCCTACACCCCTCCCTATCTCTGTAACCTCCTCCAGCTCCTACACCCCTCCCTATCTCTCTAACCTCCTCCAGCCCCTACACTGCTCCCTATCTCTGTAACCTCCTCCAGCCCCCTACACCCCTCCCTATCTCTGTAACCTCCTCCAGCACCTACACCCCTCCCTATCTCTGTAACCTCCTCCAGCCCCCTACACCTCTCTCTATCTGTTTAACCTCCTCCTGCCCCCTACACCCCTCCCTATCTCTGTAACCTCTTTCAAACCCTACACCCCTCCCTATCTCTGTAACCTCCTCCAGCCTCTACACCCCTCCCTATCTCTGTAACCTCCTCCAGCCCCTACACCCCTCCCTATCTCTGTAACATCCTCCAGCCCCTATACCCCTCCCTATCTCTGTAATATCCTCCAGCCCCTACACCCCTCCCTATCTCTGTAACATCCTCCAGCCCCTACACCCCTCCCTATCTCTGTAACCTCCTCCAGCCCCCTACACCCCTCCCTCTCTCTGTAATCTCCTCCTGTACCCTACACCCCTCCCTATCTCTGTAACCTCCTCCAGCCCCTACACCCCTCCCTATCTCTGTAACCTCCTCCAGCCCCTACACCCCTCCCATTCTCTGTAACCTCCTCCAGCCCCCTACACCCCTCCCTATCTCTGTAACCTCCTCCAGCCGCCCTACACCCCTCCCTATCTCTGTAACCTCCTCCAGCCCCTACACCCCTCCCTATCTCTGTAACCTCCTCCAGTCCCTACACCCCTCCCTATCTCTGTAACCTCCTCCAGCCCCCTACACCCCTCCCTATCTCTGTAACCTCCTCCAGCACCTACACCCCTCCCTATCTCTGTAACCTCCTCCAGCCCCCTACACCTCTCCTTATCTCTGTAACCTCCTCCAGCCCCCTACACACCTCCCTATCTCTGTAACCTCCTCCAGCCCCTATACCCCTCCCTATCTCTGTAACCTCCTCCAGCCCCTACACCCCTCCCTATCTCTGTAACCTCCTCCAGCCCCCTACACCTCTCCCTATCTCTGTAACCTCCTCCAGCCCCCTACACCCCTCCCTATCTCTGTAACCTCCTCCAGCCCCTATACCCCTCCCTATCTCTGTAACCTCCTCCAGCCCCTACACCCCTCCCTATCTCTGTAACCTCCTCCAGCCCCTACACCCCTCCCTATCTCTGTAACCTCCTCCAGCCCCCTACACCCCTCCCTATCTCTGTAACCTCCTCCAGCCCCTACACCCCTCCCTATCTCTGTAACCTCCTCCAGCACCTACACCCCTCCCTATCTCTGTAACCTCCTCCAGCCCCTGCACCCCTCACTATCTCTATAACCTCCTCCAGTCCCTACACCCCTCACTATCTCTGTAACCTCCTCCAGAACCCTACACCCCTCCCTATCTCTGTAACCTCCTCCAGCCCCTACATGTCTCCCTGTCTCTGTAACCTCCTACAGCGCATACACCCCTCCCTATCTCTGTAAACTCCTCCAGCACCTACCCCTCTTCCAATCTCTGTAACCTCCTCCAGCCCCTACACCCCTCCCTATCTCTGTAACCTCCTCCAGCCCCTACACCCCTCCCTATCTCTGTAACCTCCTCCAGCTCCTACACCTCTCCCTACCTCTGTCACCTCCTCCAGCCCCTACACCCCTCCCTACCTCTGTCACCTCCTCCAGCCCCTACACCCCTCCCTATCTCTGTAACCTCCTCCAGCTCCTACACCCCTCCCTATCTCTCTAACCTCCTCCAGCCCCTACACTGCTCCCTATCTCTGTAACCTCCTCCAGCCCCCTACACCCCTCCCTATCTCTGTAACCTCCTCCAGCACCTACACCCCTCCCTATCTCTGTAACCTCCTCCAGCCCCCTACACCTCTCCCTATCTGTTTAACCTCCTCCTGCCCCCTACACCCCTCCCTATCTCTGTAACCTCTTTCAAACCCTACACCCCTCCCTATCTCTGTAACCTCCTCCAGCCTCTACACCCCTCCCTATCTCTGTAACCTCCTCCAGCCCCTACACCCCTCCCTATCTCTGTAACATCCTCCAGCCCCTATACCCCTCCCTATCTCTGTAACCTCCTCCAGCCCCTACACCCCTCCCTATCTCTGTAACCTCCTCCAGCCCCTACACCCCTCCCTATCTCTGTAACCTCCTCCAGCCCCCTACACCCCTCCCTCTCTCTGTAATCTCCTCCTGTACCCTACACCCCTCCCTATCTCTGTAACCTCCTCCAGCCCCTACACCCATCCCTATCTCTGTAACCTCCTCCAGCCCCCTACACCCCTCCCTATCTCTGTAACCTCCTCCAGCCCCTACACCCCTCCCTATCTCTGTAACCTCCTCCAGCACCTACACCCCTCCCTATCTCTGTAACCTCCTCCAGCCCCTACACCCCTCCCAATCTCTGTAACCTCCTCCAGCCTCTACAACCCTCCCTATCTCTGTAACCTCCTCCAGTCCCTACACCCCTCCCTATCTCTGTAACCTCCCCCAGCCCATACACCCCTCCCTATCACTGTAACCTCCTCCAGCACCTACACCCCTCCCTATCTCTGTAACCTACTCCTGCCCCTACAACCCTCCCTATCTCTGTTACCTCCTCCAGCCCCTGCACCCCTCACTATCTCTATAACCTCCTCCAGTCCCTACACCCCTCACTATCTCTGTAACCTCCTCCAGAACCCTACACCCCTCCCTATCTCTGTAACCTCCTCCAGCCCCTACATGTCTCCCTGTCTCTGTAACCTCCTACAGCACATACACCCCTCCCTATCTCTGTAAACTCCTCCAGCACCTACACCTCTCCCAATC
This sequence comes from Isurus oxyrinchus, assembly GCA_026770705.1. Classification (NCBI taxonomy): domain Eukaryota; kingdom Metazoa; phylum Chordata; class Chondrichthyes; order Lamniformes; family Lamnidae; genus Isurus; species Isurus oxyrinchus. The sequence goes on from JANJGN010001759.1 coordinate 95,361, forward strand.
TCTGTAACCTCCTCCAGCCCCTACACCCCTCCCTATCTCTGTAACCTCCTCCAGCCCCTACACCCCTCCCTATCTCTGTAACCTCCTCCAGCCCCTACTCCTCTCCCTATCTCTGTAACCTCCTTCAAACCCTACAACCCTCCCTATCTCTGTAACCTCCTCCAGTCCCCTACACCCCTCCCTACCTCTGTCACCTCCTCCAGCCCCCTACACCTCTCCCTATCTCTGTAACCTCCTCCAGCCCCCTACACCCCTCCCTATCTCTGTAACCTCCTCCAGCCCCTATACCCCTCCCTATCTCTGTAACCTCCTCCAGCCCCTACACCCCTCCCTATCTCTGTAACCTCCTCCAGCCCCTACACCCCTCCCTATCGCTGTAACCTCCTCCAGCCCCTACACCCCTCCCTATCTCTGTAACCTCCTCCAGCCCCCTACACCCCTCCCTATCTCTGTAACCTCCTCCAGCCCCCTACACCCCTCCCTATCTCTGTAACCTCCTCCAGCCCCTACACCCCTCCCTATCTCTGTAACCTCCTCCAGGCCCTACACCCCTACCTATCTCTGTAACCTCCTCCAGCACCCTACACCCCTCCCTATCTCTGTAACCTCCTTCAGCCCCTACACCCCTCCCTATCTCTGTAACCTCCTCCAGCCCCTACACCCCTCTCTATCTCTGTAACCTCCTCCACCCGCTACACACCTCCCTATCTCTGTAACCTCCTCCAGCCTCTACACCTCTCCCTATCTCTGTAACCTCCTCCAGCACCTACACCCCTCCCTATCTCTGTAACCTCCTCCAGCCCCCCTACACCCCTCCCTATCTCTGTAACCTCCTCCAGCCCCTACACCCCTCCCTATCTCTGTAACCTCCTCCAGTCCCTACACCCCTCCCTATCTCTGTAACCTCCTCCAGCCCCCTACACCCCTCCCTATCTCTGTAACCTCCTCCAGCACCTACACCCCTCCCTATCTCTGTAACCTCCTCCAGCCCCCTACACCTCTCCCTATCTCTGTAACCTCCTCCAGCCCCCTACACCCCTCCCTATCTCTGCAACCTCCTCCGGCCCCCTACACCCCTCCCTATCTCTGTAACCTCCTCCAGCCCCCTACACACCTCCCTATCTCTGTAACCTCCTCCAGCCCCTATACCCCTCCCTATCTCTGTAACCTCCTCCAGCCCCAACACCCCTCCCTATCTCTGTAACCTCCTCCAGCCCCCGACACCTCTCCCTATCTCTGTAACCTCCTCCAGCCCCCTACACCCCTCCCTATCTCTGTAACCTCCTCCAGCCCCTGCACCCCTCCCTATCACTGTAACCTCCTCCGGCACCTACACCCCTCCCTATCTCTGTTATCTCCTCCTGCCCCTACAACCCTCCCTATCTCTGTAACCTCCTCCAGCCCCCTACAACCCTCCCTATCTATGTAACCTCCCCCAGCCACCTACACCCCTCCCTGTCTCTGTAACCTCCTCCAGCACCTACACCCCTCCCTATCTCTGTAACCTCCTCCAGCCCCTACACCTCTCCCTGTCTCTGTAACCTCCTTCAAACCCTACACCCCTCCCTATCTCTGTAACCTCCTCCAGCTCCTACACCCCTCCCTATCTCTGTAACCTCCTCCCGCACCTACACCCCTCCGTATCTCTCTAACCTCCTCCAGCCCCCTACACCCCTCCCTATCTCTGTAACCTCCTCCAGCCCCGACACCCCTCCCTATCTCTGTAACCTCCTCCAGTCCCCTTCACACCTCGCTATCTCTGTAACCTCCTCCAGACACCTACACCCCTCCCTATCTCTATAACCTCCTCCACCCCTCCCTATCTCTGTAACCTCCTCCAGCCCCTCCACCGCTCCCTATCTCTGTAACCTCCTCCAGCACCTCCACCCCTCCCTATCTCTGTTACCTCCTCCAGCCCCCTACACCCCTCCCTATCTCTGTAACCTCCTCCAGAACCCTACACCCCTCCCTATCTCTGTAACCTCCTCCAGCCCCTAGATGTCTCCCTGTCTCTGTAACCTCCTTCAAACCCTATACCCCTCCCTATCTCTGTATCCTCCTCCAGCCTCTACATGTCTCCCTACCTCTGTCACCTCCTCCAGCCCCTACACCCCTCCCTATCTCTCTAACCTCCTCCAGCTCCTACACCCCTCCCTATCTCTGTAACCTCCTCCAGCCCCTCCACCCCTGCTTATCTCTGTAACCTCCTCCAGACCCTCCACCCCTCCCTATCTCTGTAACCTCCTCCATTCCTCCACCCCTCCCTATCTCTGTAACCTCCTCCAGCTCCTCCACCCCTCCCTATCTCTGTAACCTCCTCCAACCCCTTCACCCCTCCCTATCACTGTAACCTCCTCCAGCACCTACACCCCTCCCTATCTCTGTAACCTCCTCCTGCCCCTACAACCCTCCCTATCACTGTAACCTCCTCCAGCCCCTATACTCACCCCTATCTCTGTAACCTCCCCCAGCACCTACACCCCTCCCTATCTCTGTAACCTCCTCCAGCCCCTCCACCGCTCCCTATCTCTGTAACCTCCTCCAGCCCCTCCACCCCTCCCTATCTCTGTTACCTCCTCCAGCCCCCTAACACCCCTCCCTATCTCTGTAACCTCCTCCAGAACCCTACACCCCTCTCTATCTCTGTAACCACCTCCAGCCCCTACATGTCTCCCTGTCTCTGTAACCTCCTTCAAACCCTACACCCCTCCCTATCTCTGTAACCTCCTCCAGCCCCTCCACACCTCCCTATCTCTGTAAACTCCTCCAGCCCCTCCACCCCTCCCTATCTCTGTAACCTCCTCCAGCCCCCTACACCCCTCCCTATCTCTGTAACCTCCTCCAGAACCCTACACCCCTCCCTATCTCTGTAACCTCCTCCTGCCCCTACATGTCTCCCTGTCTCTGTAACCTCCTTCAAACCCTGCACCCCTCCCTATCTCTGTAACCTCTTCCAGCCCCTACACCCCTCCCTACCTCTGTCACCTCCTCCATTCCTCCACCCCTCCCTATCTCTCTAACCTCCTCCAGCTCCTAAACCCCTCCCTATCTCTGTAACCTCCTCCAGACCCTCCACTCCTCCCTATCTCTGCAACCTCCTCCAGCCCCTCCACCCCTCCCTATCTCTGTAACCTCCTCCATCCCCTTCACCCCTCCCTATCACTGTAACCTCCTCCAGCACCTACACCCCTCCCTATCTCTGTAACCTACTCCTGCTCCTACAACCCTCCCTATCTCTGTTACCTCCTCCTGCCCCTGCACCCCTCACTATCTCTATAACCTCCTCCAGTCCCTACACCCCTCACTATCTCTGTAACCTCCTCCAGAACCCTACACCCCTCCCTATCTCTGTAACCTCCTCCAGCCCCTACATGTCTCCCTGTCTCTGTAACCTCCTACAGCACATAGACCCCTCTCTATCTCTGTTAACTCCTCCAGCACCTACACCTCTCCCAATCTCTGTAACCTCCTCCAGCCCCTACACCCCTCCCTATCTCTGTAACCTCCTCCAGCCCCTACACCCCTCCCTATCTCTGTAACCTCCTCCAGCCCCTACACCTCTCCCTATCTCTGTAACCTCCTTCAAACCCTACAACCCTCCCTATCTCTGTAACCTCCTCCAGTCCCCTACACCCCTCCCTACCTCTGTCACCTCCTCCAGCCCCCTACACCCCTCCCTATCTCTGTAACGTCCTCCAGCCCCTACACCCCTCCCTATCTCTGTAACCTCCTCCAGCTCCTACACCTCTCCCTACCTCTGTCACCTCCTCCAGCCCCTACACCACTCCCTACCTCTGTCACCTCCTCCAGCTCCTACACCCCTCCCTATCTCTGTAACCTCCTCCAGCTCCTACACCCCTCCCTATCTCTCTAACCTCCTCCAGCCCCTACACTGCTCCCTATCTCTGTAACCTCCTCCAGCCCCCTACACCCCTCCCTATCTCTGTAACCTCCTCCAGCACCTACACCCCTCCCTATCTCTGTAACCTCCTCCAGCCCCCTACACCTCTCTCTATCTGTTTAACCTCCTCCTGCCCCCTACACCCCTCCCTATCTCTGTAACCTCTTTCAAACCCTACACCCCTCCCTATCTCTGTAACCTCCTCCAGCCTCTACACCCCTCCCTATCTCTGTAACCTCCTCCAGCCCCTACACCCCTCCCTATCTCTGTAACATCCTCCAGCCCCTATACCCCTCCCTATCTCTGTAATATCCTCCAGCCCCTACACCCCTCCCTATCTCTGTAACCTCCTCCAGCCCCTACACCCCTCCCTATCTCTGTAACCTCCTCCAGCCCCCTACACCCCTCCCTCTCTCTGTAATCTCCTCCTGTACCCTACACCCCTCCCTATCTCTGTAACCTCCTCCAGCCCCTACACCCCTCCCTATCTCTGTAACCTCCTCCAGCCCCTACACCCCTCCCATTCTCTGTAACCTCCTCCAGCCCCCTACACCCCTCCCTATCTCTGTAACCTCCTCCAGCCCCCCTACACCCCTCCCTATCTCTGTAACCTCCTCCAGCCCCTACACCCCTCCCTATCTCTGTAACCTCCTCCAGTCCCTACACCCCTCCCTATCTCTGTAACCTCCTCCAGCCCCCTACACCCCTCCCTATCTCTGTAACCTCCTCCAGCACCTACACCCCTCCCTATCTCTGTAACCTCCTCCAGCCCCCTACACCTCTCCTTATCTCTGTAACCTCCTCCAGCCCCCTACACACCTCCCTATCTCTGTAACCTCCTCCAGCCCCTATACCCCTCCCTATCTCTGTAACCTCCTCCAGCCCCTACACCCCTCCCTATCTCTGTAACCTCCTCCAGCCCCCTACACCTCTCCCTATCTCTGTAACCTCCTCCAGCCCCCTACACCCCTCCCTATCTCTGTAACCTCCTCCAGCCCCTATACCCCTCCCTATCTCTGTAACCTCCTCCAGCCCCTACACCCCTCCCTATCTCTGTAACCTCCTCCAGCCCCTACACCCCTCCCTATCTCTGTAACCTCCTCCAGCCCCCTACACCCCTCCCTATCTCTGTAACCTCCTCCAGCCCCTACACCCCTCCCTATCTCTGTAACCTCCTCCAGCACCTACACCCCTCCCTATCTCTGTAACCTCCTCCAGCCTCTGCACCCCTCACTATCTCTATAACCTCCTCCAGTCCCTACACCCCTCACTATCTCTGTAACCTCCTCCAGAACCCTACACCCCTCCCTATCTCTGTAACCTCCTCCAGCCCCTACATGTCTCCCTGTCTCTGTAACCTCCTACAGCACATACACCCCTCCCTATCTCTGTAAACTCCTCCAGCACCTACACCTCTCCCAATCTCTGTAACCTCCTCCAGCCCCTACACCCCTCCCTATCTCTGTAACCTCCTCCAGCCCCTACACCCCTCCCTATCCCTGTAACCTCCTCCAGCCCCTACACCTCTCCCTATCTCTGTAACCTCCTTCAAACCCTACAACCCTCCCTATCTCTGTAACCTCCTCCAGTCCCCTACACCCCTCCCTACCTCTGTCACCTCCTCCAGCCCCCTACACCCCTCCCTATCTCTGTAACCTCCTCCAGCCCCTACACCCCTCCCTATCTCTGTAACCTCCTCCAGCTCCTACACCTCTCCCTACCTCTGTCACCTCCTCCAGCCCCTACACCCCTCCCTACCTCTGTCACCTCCTCCAGCCCCTACACCCCTCCCTATCTCTGTAACCTCCTCCAGCTCCTACACCCCTCCCTATCTCTCTAACCTCCTCCAGCCCCTACACTGCTCCCTATCTCTGTAACCTCCTCCAGCCCCCTACACCCCTCCCTATCTCTGTAACCTCCTCCAGCACCTACACCCCTCCCTATCTCTGTAACCTCCTCCAGCCCCCTACACCTCTCCCTATCTGTTTAACCTCCTCCTGCCCCCTACACCTTTCCCTATCTCTGTAACCTCTTTCAAACCCTACACCCCTCCCTATCTCTGTAACCTCCTCCAGCCTCTACACCCCTCCCTATCTCTGTAACCTCCTCCAGCCCCTACACCCCTCCCTATCTCTGTAACATCCTCCAGCCCCTATACCCCTCCCTATCTCTGTAATATCCTCCAGCCCCTACACCCCTCCCTATCTCTGTAACCTCCTCCAGCCCCTACACCCCTCCCTATCTCTGTAACCTCCTCCAGCCCCTACACCCCTCCCTATCTCTGTAACCTCCTCCAGCCCCCTACACCCCTCCCTCTCTCTGTAATCTCCTCCTGTACCCTACACCCCTCCCTATCTCTGTAACCTCCTCCAGCCCCTACACCCATCCCTATCTCTGTAACCTCCTCCAGCCCCCTACACCCCTCCCTATCTCTGTAACCTCCTCCAGCCCCTACACCCCTCCCTATCTCTGTAACCTCCTCCAGCACCTACACCCCTCCCTATCTCTGTAACCTCCTCCAGCCCCTACACCCCTCCCAATCTCTGTAACCTCCTCCAGCCTCTACAACCCTCCCTATCTCTGTAACCTCCTCCAGTCCCTACACCCCTCCCTATCTCTGTAACCTCCCCCAGCCCATACACCCCTCCCTATCACTGTAACCTCCTCCAGCACCTACACCCCTCCCTATCTCTGTAACCTACTCCTGCCCCTACAACCCTCCCTATCTCTGTTACCTCCTCCAGCCCCTGCACCCCTCACTATCTCTATAACCTCCTCCAGTCCCTACACCCCTCACTATCTCTGTAACCTCCTCCAGAACCCTACACCCCTCCCTATCTCTGTAACCTCCTCCAGCCCCTACATGTCTCCCTGTCTCTGTAACCTCCTACAGCACATACACCCCTCCCTATCTCTGTAAACTCCTCCAGCACCTACACCTCTCCCAATCTCTGTAACCTCCTCCAGCCCCTACACCCCTCCCTATCTCTGTAACCTCCTCCAGCCCCTACACCCCTCCCTATCTCTGTAACCTCCTCCAGCCCCTACACCTCTCCCTATCTCTGTAACCTCCTTCAAACCCTACAACCCTCCCTATCTCTGTAACCTCCTCCAGTCCCCTACACCCCTCCCTACCTCTGTCACCTCCTCCAGCCCCCTACACCCCTCCCTATCTCTGTAACCTCCTCCAGCCCCTACACCCCTCCCTACCTCTGTCACCTCCTCCAGCCCCTACACCCCTCCCTATCTCTGTAACCTCCTCCAGCTCCTACACCCCTCCCTATCTCTCTAACCTCCTCCAGCCCCTACACTGCTCCCTATCTCTGTAACCTCCTCCAGCCCCCTACACCCCTCCCTATCTCCGTAACCTCCTCCAGCACCTACACCCCTCCCTATCTCTGTAACCTCCTCCAGCCCCCTACACCTCTCCCTATCTGTTTAACCTCCTCCTGCCCCCTACACCCCTCCCTATCTCTGTAACCTCTTTCAAACCCTACACCCCTCCCTATCTCTGTAACCTCCTCCAGCCTCTACACCCCTCCCTATCTCTGTAACCTCCTCCAGCCCCTACACCCCTCCCTATCTCTGTAACATCCTCCAGCCCCTATACCCCTCCCTATCTCTGTAATATCCTCCAGCCCCTACACCCCTCCCTATCTCTGTAACCTCCTCCAGCCCCTACACCCCTCCCTATCTCTGTAACCTCCTCCAGCCCCTACACCCCTCCCTATCTCTGTAACCTCCTCCAGCCCCCTACACCCCTCCCTCTCTCTGTAATCTCCTCCTGTACCCTACACCCCTCCCTATCTCTGTAACCTCCTCCAGCCCCTACACCCCTCCCATTCTCTGTAACCTCCTCCAGCCCCCTACACCCCTCCCTATCTCTGTAACCTCCTCCAGCCCCCCTACACGCCTCCCTATCTCTGTAACCTCCTCCAGCCCCTACACCCCTCCCTATCTCTGTAACCTCCTCCAGTCCCTACACCCCTCCCTATCTCTGTAACCTCCTCCTGCCCCCTACACCCCTCCCTATATCTGTAACCTCCTCCAGCACCTACACCCCTCCCTATCTCTGTAACCTCCTCCAGCCCCCTACACCTCTCCCTATCTCTGTAACCTCCTCCAGCCCCCTACACCCCTCCCTATCTCTGCAACCTCCTCCAGCCCCCTACACCCCTCCCTATCTCTGTAACCTCCTCCAGCCCCTATACCCCTCCCTATCTCTGTAACCTCCTCCAGCCCCTACACCCCTCCCTATCTCTGTAACCTCCTCCAGCCCCCTACACCTCTCCCTATCTCTGTAACCTCCTCCAGCCCCCTACACCCCTCCCTATCTCTGTAACCTCCTCCAGCCCCTATACCCCTCCCTATCTCTGTAACCTCCTCCAGCCCCTACACCCCTCCCTATCTCTGTAACCTCCTCCAGCCCCTACACCCCTCCCTATCTCTGTAACCTCCTCCAGCCCCTACACCCCTCCCTATCTCTGTAACCTCCTCCAGCCCCCTACACCCCTCCCTATCTCTGTAACCTCCTCCAGCCCCTACACCCCTCTCTATCTCTGTAACCTCCTCCACCCCCTACACACCTCACTATCTCTGTAACCTCCTCCAGCCCCCTACACCCCTCCCTATCTCTGTAACCTCCACCAGCCTCTACACCTCTCCCTATCTCTGTATCCTCCTCCAGCCCCTACACCCCTCCCTATCTCTGTAACCTCCTCCAGCCCCTACACCCCTCCCTATCTCTGTAACCTCCTCCAGCCCCCTACACCCCTCCCTATCTCTGTAACCTCCTCCAGCCCCTACACCCCTCTCTATCTCTGTAACCTCCTCCACCCCCTACACACCTCACTATCTCTGTAACCTCCTCCAGCACCTACACCCCTCCCTATCTCTGTAACCTCCTCCAGCCCCCCTACACCCCTCCCTATCTCTGTATCCTCCTCCATCCCCTACACCCCTCCCTATCTCTGTAACCTCCTCCAGTCCCTACACCCCTCCCTATCTCTGTAACCTCCTCCAGCCCCCTACACCCCTCCCTATCTCTGTAACCTCCTCCAGCACCTACACCCCTCCCTATCTCTGTAACCTCCTCCAGCCCCCTACACCTCTCCCTATCTCTGTAACCTCCTCCTGCCCCCTACACCCCTCCCTATCTCTGTAACCTCCTCCAGCCCCCTACACCCCTCCCTATCTCTGTAACCTCCTCCAGCACCTACACCCCTCCCTATCTCTGCAACCTCCTCCAGCCCCCTACACCCCTCCCTATCTCTGTAACCTCCTCCAGCCACCTACACACCTCCCTATCTCTGTAACCTCCTCCAGCCCCTATACCCCTCCCTATCTCTGTAACCTCCTCCAGCCCCTACACCCCTCCCTATCTCTGTAACCTCCTCCAGCCCCCTACACCTCTCCCTATCTCTGTAACCTCCTCCAGCCCCCTACACCCCTCCCTATCTCTGTAACCTCCTCCAGCCCCTATACCCCTCCCTATCTCTGTAACCTCCTCCAGCCCCTACACCCCTCCCTATCTCTGTAACCTCCTCCAGCCCCTACACCCCTCCCTATCTCTGTAACCTCCTCCAGCCCCTACACCCCTCCCTATCTCTGTAACCTCCTCCAGCCCCTACACCCCTCCCTATCTCTGTAGCCTCCTCTAGCCCCCTACACCCCTCCCTATCTCTGTAACCTCCTCCAGCCCCTACACCCCTCCCTATCTCTGTAACCTCCTCCAGGCCCTACACCCCTACCTATCTCTGTAACCTCCTCCAGCACCCTACACCCCTCCCTATCTCTGTAACCTCCTTCAGCCCCTACACCCCTCCCTATCTCTGTAACCTCCTCCAGCCCCTACACCCCTCTCTATCTCTGTAACCTCCTCCACCCCCTACACACCTCACTATCTCTGTAACCTCCTCCAGCCCCCTACACCCCTCCCTATCTCTGTAACCTCCTCCAGCCTCTACACCTCTCCCTATCTCTGTAACCTCCTCCAGCACCTACACCCCTCCCTATTTCTGTAACCTCCTCCAGCCCCCCTACACCCCTCCCTATCTCTGTAACCTCCTCCAGCCCCTACACCCCTCCCTATCTCTGTAACCTCCTCCAGTCCCTACACCCCTCCCTATCTCTCTAACCTCCTCCAGCCCCCTACACCCCTCCCTATCTCTGTAACCTCCTCCAGCACCTACACCCCTCCCTATCTCTGTAACCTCCTCCAGCCCCCTACACCTCTCCCTATCTCTGTTACCTCCTCCAGCCCCCTACACCCCTCCCTATCTCTGCAACCTCCTCCTGCCCCCTACACCCCTCCCTATCTCTGTAACCTCCTCCAGCCCCCTACACACCTCCCTATCTCTGTAACCTCCTCCAGCCCCTATACCCCTCCCTATCTCTGTAACCTCCTCCAGCCCCTACACCCCTCCCTATCTCTGTAACCTCCTCCAGCCCCCTACACCTCTCCCTATCTCTGTAACCTCCTCCAGCCCCCTACACCCCTCCCTATCTCTGTAACCTCCTCCAGCCCCTATACCCCTCCCTATCTCTGTAACCTCCTCCAGCCCCTACACCCCTCCCTATCTCTGTAACCTCCTCCAGCCCCTACACCCCCTCCCTATCTCTGTAACCTCCTCCAGCCCCTACACCCCTCCCTATCTCTGTAACCTCCTCCAGCCCCCTACACCCCTCCCTATCTCTGTAACCTCCTCCAGCCCCTACACCCCTCCCTATCTCTGTAACCTCCTCCAGGCCCTACACCCCTCCCTATCTCTGTAACCTCCTCCAGACTCTACACCCCTCCCTATCTCTGTAACCTCCTCCAGCCCCTACACCCCTCCCTATCTCTGTAACCTCCTCCAGCCCCTACACCCCTCCCTATCTCTGTAACCTCCTCCAGCCCCCTACACCCCTCCCTCTCTCTGTAATCTCCTCCTGTACCCTACACCCCTCCCTATCTCTGTAACCTCCTCCAGCCCCTACACCCCTCCCATTCTCTGTAACCTCCTCCAGCCCCCTACACCCCTCCCTATCTCTGTAACCTCCTCCAGCCCCCCTACACGCCTCCCTATCTCTGTAACCTCCTCCAGCCCCTACACCCCTCCCTATCTCTGTAACCTCCTCCAGTCCCTACACCCCTCCCTATCTCTGTAACCTCCTCCAGCCCCCTACACCCCTCCCTATATCTGTAACCTCCTCCAGCACCTACACCCCTCCCTATCTCTGTAACCTCCTCCAGCCCCCTACACCTCTCCCTATCTCTGTAACCTCCTCCAGCCCCCTACACCCCTCCCTATCTCTGCAACCTCCTCCAGCCCCCTACACCCCTCCCTATCTCTGTAACCTCCTCCAGCCCCCTACACACCTCCCTATCTCTGTAACCTCCTCCAGCCCCTATACCCCTCCCTATCTCTGTAACCTCCTCCAGCCCCTACACCCCTCCCTATCTCTGTAACCTCCTCCAGCCCCCTACACCTCTCCCTATCTCTGTAACCTCCTCCAGCCCCCTACACCCCTCCCTATCTCTGTAACCTCCTCCAGCCCCTATACCCCTCCCTATCTCTGTAACCTCCTCCAGCCCCTACACCCCTCCCTATCTCTGTAACCTCCTCCAGCCCCTACACCCCTCCCTATCTCTGTAACCTCCTCCAGCCCCTACACATCTCCCTATCTCTGTAACCTCCTCCAGCCCCCTACACCCCTCCCTATCTCTGTAACCTCCTCCAGCCCCTACACCCATCTCTATCTCTGTAACCTCCTCCACCCCCTACACACCTCACTATCTCTGTAACCTCCTCCAGCCCCCTACACCCCTCCCTATCTCTGTAACCTCCACCAGCCTCTACACCTCTCCCTATCTCTGTAACCTCCTCCAGCACCTACACCCCTCCCTATCTGTGTAACCTCCTCCAGCCCCCCTACACCCCTCCCTATCTCTGTATCCTCCTCCAGCCCCTACACCCCTCCCTATCTCTGTAACCTCCTCCAGCCCCTACACCCCTCCCTATCTCTGTAACCTCCTCCAGCCCCCTACACCCCTCCCTATCTCTGTAACCTCCTCCAGCACCTACACCCCTCCCTATCTCTGTAACCTCCTCCAGCCCCCTACACCTCTCCCTATCTCTGTAACCTCCTCCAGCCCCCTACACCCCTCCCTATCTCTGCAACCTCCTCCAGCCCCCTACACCCCTCCCTATCTCTGTAACCTCATCCAGCCACCTACACACCTCCCTATCTCTGTAACCTCCTCCAGCCCCTATACCCCTCCCTATCTCTGTAACCTCCTCCAGCCCCTACACCCCTCCCTATCTCTGTAACCTCCTCCAGCCCCCTACACCTCTCCCTATCTCTGTAACCTCCTCCAGCCCCCTACACCCCTCCCTATCTCTGTAACCTCCTCCAGCCCCTATACCCCTCCCTATCTCTGTAACCTCCTCCAGCCCCTACACCCCTCCCTATCTCTGTAACCTCCTCCAGCCCCTATACCCCTCCCTATCTCTGTAACCTCCTCCAGCCCCCTACACCCCTCCCTATCTCTGTAACCTCCTCCAGCCCCTACACCCCTCCCTATCTCTGTAACCTCCTCCAGGCCCTACACCCCTACCTATCTCTGTAACCTCCTCCAGCACCCTACACCCCTCCCTATCTCTGTAACCTCCTTCAGCCCCTACACCCCTCCCTATCTCTGTAACCTCCTCCAGCCCCTACACCCCTCTCTATCTCTGTAACCTCCTCCACCCCCTACACACCTCACTATCTCTGTAACCTCCTCCAGCCCCCTACACCCCTCCCTATCTCTGTAACCTCCTCCAGCCTCTACACCTCTCCCTATCTCTGTAACCTCCTCCAGCACCTACACCCCTCCCTATCTCTGTAACCTCCTCCAGCCCCCCTACACCCCTCCCTATCTCTGTAACCTCCTCCAGCCCCTACACCCCTCCCTATCTCTGTAACCTCCTCCAGTCCCTACACCCCTCCCTATCTCTGTAACCTCCTCCAGCCCCCTACACCCCTCCCTATCTCTGTAACCTCCTCCAGCCCCTACACCCCTCCCTATCTCTGTAACCTCCTCCAGCCCCCTACACCTCTCCCTATCTCTGTTACCTCCTCCAGCCCCCTACACCCCTCCCTATCTCTGCAACCTCCTCCAGCCCCCTACACCCCTCCCTATCTCTGTAACCTCCTCCAGCCCCCTACACACCTCCCTATCTCTGTAACCTCCTCCAGCCCCTATACCCCTCCCTATCTCTGTAACCTCCTCCAGCCCCTACACCCCTCCCTATCTCTGTAACCTCCTCCAGCCCCCTACACCTCTCCCTATCTCTGTAACCTCCTCCAGCCCCCTACACCCCTCCCTATCTCTGTAACCTCCTCCAGCCCCTATACCCCTCCCTATCTCTGTAACCTCCTCCAGCCCCTACACCCCTCCCTATCTCTGTAACCTCCTCCAGCCCCTACACCCCTCCCTATCTCTGTAACCTCCTCCAGCCCCTACACCCCTCCCTATCTCTGTAACCTCCTCCAGCCCCCTACACCCCTCCCTATCTCTGTAACCTCCTCCAGCCCCTACACCCCTCCCTATCTCTGTAACCTCCTCCAGGCCCTACACCCCTACCTATCTCTGTAACCTCCTCCAGCCCCCTGCACCCCTCCCTATCTCTGTAACCTCCTCCAGCCCCTACACCCCTCCCTATCTCTGTAACCTCCTCCAACCCCCTACACCCCTCCCTATCTCTGTAACCTCCTCCAGACACTACACCCCTCCCTATCTCTGTAACCTCCTCCAGCCCCTACACCCCTCCCTATCTCTGTAACCTCCTCCAGCCTCCTCCGACCCTGTGAAACCGCTGCCCCTCAGTATATGAGCTGCATGCTCCTCTTTGGGCTCTGCGTCGGTGCCAGTTCCTGATGGCATTCTCCTGTCCCTGTCCCCGTGTGTGGGTGTGTCTGGTTGTGTGGGTGTGTCTGGGTGTGTGGGTGTGTCTGGGTGTGTGGGTGTGTGGGTGTGTGGGTGTGTCTGGGTGTGTGGGTGTGTCTGGGTGTGTGGGTGTGTCTGGGTGTGTCTGGGTGTGTGGGTGTGTCTGGGTGTGTGGGTGTGTCTGGGTGTGTGGGTGTGTCTGGGTGTGTGGGTGTGTCTGGGTGTGTGGGTGTGTCTGGGTGTGTGGGTGTGTCTGGTTGTGTGGGTGTGTCTGGGTGTGTGGGTGTGTCTGGTTGTGGGGGGGTGTGTGTCTGTGCGTGGGGGGGTGTGTGTCTGTGCGTGGGGGGGTGTGTGTCTGTGCGTGGGTGGGTGTGTGTCTGGGCGTGGGGGGTGTGTGTCTGGGTGTGTGGGTGTGTCTGGGTGTGTGGGTGTGTCTGGGTGTGTGGGGGTGTCTGGGTGTGTCTGGTTGTGTGGGTGTGTCTGGTTGTGTGGGTGTGTCTGGGTGTGTGGGTGTGTCTGGGTGTGTGGGGGTGTGTGTCTGGGTGTGTGGGGGTGTGTGTCTGGGTGTGGGGGGGTGTGTGTCTGGTTGTGGGGGGGTGTGTGTCTGGTTGTGGGGGGGGTGTGTGTCTGGTTGTGGGGGGGTGTGTGTCTGGTTGTGGGGGGGTGTGTGTCTGTGCGTGGGGGGTGTGTATGTCTGCGTGTGTGGGTCCCGCCCTCTCCACCTCCCGCATACCCCCTCGGTGTTTGGATCATACTCCAGTGGCCTGAGCGGCTCGTTCGATCATGGCGGAAGCGAGCCGACCTCCTGAATGTTTCCACACCCCCCCCCCCCCCCCCCACTCCCACACACCCCTACACCCCCCCACCACCCCCCCCCCCCACCCCCCACACCCCCCACACCCCCACCCCACCCCCCCACACCCCCCACTCCCCCCACTCCCACACACTCCCCCACACCCCTA